>JANHFX010026665.1:153771-177813 GCA_027560015.1 Chloroceryle amazona | reverse complement strand
TCATCTTCCGCCCCCTCCCGTCCCCCCCCCCCCGGGTCCCTTCCTGCCAGTCCCTTTCCAGCCGCTCTGCCCCAGCCCGGAGCGTTACAGCGGGTTGGTGTGACCAAGGGCAGGACCCGGCACTTGGCCAGCACAAGCTCCCGCGTAGTTTCTGAGGGAAATTACACCCTGCTCGCCCCGGGGCGCGTCTCACCAGGAGATGGAGAGCGGGCTCGGGTCCTCTTCAGCGGCATCTTCATCGGAGGAGTCCAAGCCACCCGCTTGCATCGCGCAGGGCTGCGGCGGGAGGAGAGGGGGAAACTCACCTGGGGGCCGGAGACCAGAGCTCACCCTGCTCCTTCGGCTAAGGCAGCCCTAAGGCGACCTGAGGGATTGAGGATCCAGACCCCAGCCCTCACCGGCTTCACCATGGCGCTGCCTCCCGACCGCCGCCGGTTTGAACTGTCCCCTCCCCTCCGGGCCACCTCATTGGCCGAGCCCTTCCCTTCCTTCGTCCAATGGGAAGCTGCCGCTCGGCCGGATGCGCGGAGAGCCCAGCGGCTCTCCCTACCGCCGTCACCAGAGGAGCGTTCTGATTGGTAGGTAGAAAAGGATAGGCGGGTTTTTAGAAAAAAAAAAAGCGGTGTCTTTGCGCTGATTGGCTGGGGCGGTGTGGCGGGAAGGGGAGATGGCTCGAGCTGCGGGCTGCTGTTGCGGGTGGGGCTCTGTGAGGGGCTGGGCGGCTGCGCGGTCCCTCCCTCGGCTGCGTTGTAACGCGGGCTTCGCATCTGTTGGGGCGGTCAGTTCTCTGTGCGGAGAAAAGAGGACTTTTTAAAAGAAAAAAAGTGAGCAATGCTTGCTCTTTTACCCTAAATGTCAGTTATTCCGTCAGCGGCAGGCCGCCTCATTCTTAGGGCTGCTCAGACCTCACAGACGTGCCCTTTGCTCTCAGCTCCATGCCGAGGGAAAGCCGAAGGGTGGCTGTAGTGTATGCGCTTGTGCGAGTTCGTGGGAAATTCAGACTTAAACCGGTTTAATGTATCCACACCCTGCATTTGTCACGGTCCTTTTTTTTCTAATGTTCTGTGCAAATAGGTTTTAGGGGGAATTTTATGGAGTTTTTATCCGATCCCAATTAAAATGGCTCCAGGGGTGAAAAAAAAATTAGATTTTATCTGTCTCATTTTTAAGAGTGTGCCAAAGTTATTTCAGTAGAGCCCTCTTTGCACCATTTCTGGTTTATCGTGCCAGTAACTGGCCATTTATCAACAAGAGGAAATGCATAAAATGATGAGTTGAGTTTTGCCTCTAAAAAATATATTAAGATGTTTCTACACTCTGCTTAAATGTGTAGAACTCTGTTGTGGAGGAGCCAGGCATGAACAGTGATTTATTTATTTATTTGGCATAGATTTAGAAGATAAAATATGGTCACAGAGACTTGCAAATACGTTGTTTGAAGTCAACCCCATCGTTTTGTACAAATTTTTGTACAAGTTTTTTAGTGGTTTGACTTTGGTGGGATTCCCAGTAAGTGCCAGTACAAGATTTTCAGGTGTGGAGACTTTAGTAGATTTTAGTACCCTTAGTTCCACAGCTGGAGGTTTTAATGAAACCTGCCTGAGGAGGTTTGTAGAAGCAAACTGGTTGTTATCACAGGATTTAGTGTCGGTCCAGGGAGTGGAGAAGCAGATGATGAGAGGATCAAGGAGAAGAGCAGTTTATTAAAACCCAGAACACGATGGCAGATGTACAAAAGTTACATTACTGAGCATAATGGCGAATTAAAATAATGCAGATGTTGCTGACTAAGAGGAGCAATGGGAAGAAATACATCCTAAGAATTGAGGCAACATGAGGACAGCCAGCCACTGTAGCTGCAAACGTTTTCATTAACACCTACAGACACTGCATGAAGGAACAGGTATGGTTTTTGCTTCTGTTCAGTGTTGTTTTAGCTCTGCTCGCCTTAGTGACTGTGTGCAACACTTGTACTCTTGGATAGAGATGTGAAATTTGCTGTATTTATTTTCTTATTCATGTGAAAGGTATTGCTTTAACTCTTGACTGAGGATTGTATCTTTATGGCAGCAGCAGTATGAGACTGATCAATGCCAGAAAGTAACCATGATGATAACGCTCCTGCTTGTTCTTTGAAAAGATCAAGGGAATTATCTGCAGTTTGGGTGCCTTCACGTGGTAGAAATCAGAATATTGCATGGAATCAAAAATGCTGATAACAGCTGGTAACGCCATGGAGTCTGCAACGTGTGAGGCTTGGGCTCTGTCGTGGCAGAAACGAATGGGAGTGTGAAACCTCAGATAAATATGGGAAGATAACCCAAATCTGAGGAGATCCTGCAAGATTCCTTATTACACTAAGCATCTTGCAGTATTAAATGACAAGCATTATGTGTATTAGCTGGCTACCTGTTAGCATTGTCAGTTTAGCACTTAAATTGGGCTGTTGGCCAGCGCATCAAATGTAATGTGTTAAAAGATCTATGACAGCTTGTCTGTGATGTGTTTTATAGGAAAGACTGACAGGAGTTGGTCTGCAAGAAAGTGTCCTTTTGGCATATAAAAAGGAACACCTCGATATCAAGGCTTTACCTTTCTGGAAATATCTTTGTTGGTTTATAGATTGGAGGCCTGTGGAAAATAAAGGAAAAATAGTCACAGCCATGTCCCGAAATACATTATTTGTGAGATTTATTTAATGGCTGAGAGAGGGTGATGAAGAAGGTGTGATTTAACCTCTATTTTAACTGGGGTTTAAGTAAATGGTTGGGCCAAGAACTTCTGTCTACACATACCTTACTGGAAGGTCTAAAAATGATGGAGCCAGACTGTTCTGAGAGGTGCGTGGCAGAAGAAGAGGCAAGGGACAGAAGTTTGAACATGGAAGTCTCCATTTCATATAAGAGAATAATTGGTGACTGCCAGTGTTGGCAACAATAATCAATACAAATTTGAGCGGTTAATTTGTGCTTAATGGTGGCTGCTTGGGGTGAAAGTTTTTTGTGGGCTGTTTTTTATTTTGAGAGAGATAATAACACTTATGTTACATGACATAAGACACTTATGCCTCTAATGCAGTAATAAATACCCTCCTAGAGATAGTAAAAATAATTTGCAGGGAGGTCAAGCAGCAAGATATTTCAAGGAGCCCTGTGTGCCAGGCTTTAAGTACCTGTGTGTAGAATGGGTTTGTGGTCTGGCAGCAAAATCCTCATACAAAATGTGTAATGTAAGAAAAGTGTATGAAAATCCAGGCAGGTCTGGTGGGTCAGCTCAGAATTTCCTCATGGACCAGATGGTGGCTCCTGTGAAAGCAATCCTGTACAAATCCATCTGGGTTTCAGGTCATTTTTATTTCCTATTTCTCAGCAAACAGCCAAGCTCCTGAGAGCCAGCTGCCTTTCAAACATTGCTCTGGTTACACCTGGCCCTCATCTTGCTGTGCACCAAACCAAAGACAAGGTGAAGATCTTTATACCCTGAATTCATAGCTATTTGTACCGGTAAAGTGTTAGAATTCCGACTGCTGGACAAGTGGAATTAAGCCTAACCTGATTTTACTGTCCTTGGGTCCCTCAGCCCTGCAGACAGTGGAGTGGCTCACGTGTAGTATCTTCTATCTGCTGCTCTGCACTCGGGTTTCCTGGGCAAAATAAATAATCAATTTACTTCAGGTAACAGCCTGAGAATAAACTGGTGTGTATGTGTGCAGTGGAGACAGGCAGGGGATGGTGTGAAGGAGTAAGGAGTGAAGGAACTTGATGGCGTGTAGCACATATCTTGTTCAAAGATAAACCTTTCACAAACAAGCTACATTCTTTTGCTGCAAGGAGCCAAAATGAGATGTGTAATGTCCCAACCATCAAAATAATTTTAAGATCATTGGTAACTGATTGTTCCAAACAACTGTATGCAATGCCAAGGACTTGTTAGTCACCTCTCATTTCCTATCTCAGTTTCTGGAAGTTGTGTTTTAGTAAAGGCTAATTAATACATACAGTGTTCCAAGAGATGCACTGTAATGTCTTTGGAGTACTCCACTGGTGATATCACCAGAAGATCCCATGGGGCATCATTTCCATTTTTCAGATTATTGGTTTTGGATGGAAAAAATCAGAGGTGGAGCAGAGTTTCACAATTTTCAAGCATCTCCTCTTCCCACCCCCACCCTGCTTTAAATTGTGTTTGTAGAAAACCAAACCACTTTATTATACACTTTACATTGCACCTCACAATGAGGATATGAATGGAAAATTCTTGTTGAGATAAAATTGTGTAATGTTTGGAGAAACGGTTCTAACTTGAGACACAAATGAAAATTTTAGAATTGCAAGCAGAATTTTGAGAGATTCTATATATTTTCCACATCATTACGTAGTTCTTCAGCTGCGCTTCGGTTTGTTTTGTTAGGGTTTCAATCTAAAACTGTGCCAATAAAACACTGACAGCAACATTTGAGAGTGGCGATTGTCTGCTCCAAGCCAAGGGTTTGCTGAAGGCAG
Organism: Chloroceryle amazona; assembly: GCA_027560015.1. Lineage (NCBI taxonomy): Eukaryota > Metazoa > Chordata > Aves > Coraciiformes > Cerylidae > Chloroceryle > Chloroceryle amazona. The sequence continues at coordinate 173,311 of JANHFX010026665.1, read as the reverse complement.
ATCCTTTGCAAGGTGTGCTAATTCAGAATAACAAACAACTACCCTCCCATTCCAGATTTTCCAAGGGATTTTATTTATTTATTTATTTTTCTTTTTTCTTCATGTGCATGTGGGTTTTCATTGCTTTCCATCACAACCCAAATACATTTGTGGCAGACAGCTGTCTGGAAACATAAAGCTCATGGGTTGGCTTTCTTTTCTGTCAAAAGAGTTTCCAAACTGTCATTTCTCTGCAGCAATGAACAAAAACACCCTACCTACTGAGAGCATCTGTTGGCTTGAGGAGCAACTTACTTGTGAATATGGTGTTATGTGCTGCTGCCATACAACAGGATTTATGGCTTGTTTTGCCAGGATAGCACCATGGAGCTAAGAGCTGGAAAAAAGACAGGGGGGCTTAAGCTCTGCCTAGCCCTATAAATCCTACTTGTCTATTGAATTAAAACCAGAACTGAGATTTGGCCCTAAAGCTAGTGATGAAAAACAGTGTTGTATGTAATTAAAGTAGTATTCTGTGCAGTTTTATAATGGTTACTGGTAATTGTTAGCGGAGATAAACTTCTGCATTTCTGGTCAGGGTGCATCCCTGCTTTTATTGAGTCTAATGACGTGTCACTGGGATCAGGGTATTTTGACTTGTGCTCTTCAACAAATCTCTGTTTATTCTGGATTGAAATGTGAACTCTTTTATAGCTATAAAGAAGGTCTAGTTCTATTTGGAGTCAAGAATTGTGCCATGCTGTGAAGCTGACATGAGATGGTGTGAGTTTCTTTTCTGCCCTTCCTAATCACAGTTCTCCCATTTCTATACGGTGGGGTGTTTCTGTTTGTGTTAATACACAAGTTCTTCCTAATGCAGTAGAGAAAGTATCTGTAATGGTACTTTTTGTTTGCTTTTCTTTTCATGACTTGTTATTTCTAGTTTGTTTATGACCTTTCTATTTTAATGGAAATTATTAAAAGCAAGACTTTTCCCTACTGTATGACATCCTTAGTATTTCAGGCTGAAACTGCCTGGTGAGTGGATTAAAAACTAAAAATACTTTTGACCTTGTTTTTAGCACTCTGTGATTTGATTATGACGTGACTATATGAGCCCTACCAGGATACGAATAATAATCACAGTTAATGGCAACGGTACAGTAGATGAGACCACAACAGTTATGTCTTATACTTGCGTGTGCAGTTACTTGATTTACAAGGGCTAAAATCATATTTCCAACAAATACAATGCTGCCCATGGAGCTCATCATCAGAAGTTGGTCATTGGCTTGACATGTGATACGAGTAATTTTTATTCCAAGTTCTATGTGGCCACGCAGGTCTTGTTCTTTACTTCATGGGATTCAGTTGTTTTTTATTCTAATTCAAATATCCCTTCGTGCCTAACAATAATTACTGTAAAACATCTGGAGGGTGGAGATCCTGTTTGCAAGCAATTATTTTTTTTTCCCCCGTATTTGTGGTTTTTGATGAATGTGAAATTTTGAAGCAGTGATCTAAACAGGACATGGCAGTGACAGTAGGAAAGAAGGAAAGTGTGAAAGAGCAAAAAGAAGTTGGAAGGGCAAGGCTTCAACTGATAAGGTTGCCACATTTGTTGACTATCCTGATCTACATTGACTGGAGATCATATTCTGCCTATCATTTCTGTTTATTTTCTCAGCTTTGTAGAACATTGATTTTTATTTAACATTGATCCAGCTAATATAAAATTGGACTTTTAAAATGTATTTTTCCTTTATTGTAACAAAGGTGAAATGGAAACTATTGTATATGGATGAATTTATCCTTTTTCACTACATTTACGAGTCACTCATAAGAAGGTGACAGTGGGGCTAGGGCTTTTGTGTGTTTCTGGATTGCTCTTCCAGATATTGTCTTTTCAATGATATTAAATATTTGGACTATGACAGCACCGGTTTTAGCAGTAGAACTGATATAAAGTCCCCATCAGACAGCTGAATTATTACCGTGGTCATTGTGAAAACAGCAGGAGGTGAAGTTTTGAGTGAGTTCCTGTGAAATAATTTCATGAACTGTAATGAAGGTAAAGGAACCAAATCAAATATTTAATCAAGGGACATATGTTTAAATTATGTTTAAATTTTGATAGTCCAGGAAAAATTTTGAACATTCTGGTATAGGGAATTTTTTTATTTTTTGAAATGTGCTAGTCAATGCAAATATTATTGGACCACAGGTCTGAAAAAAAATTATATGCTTCCTTTCTCAATTTTCCAGTTTTTCAGAGAGTTGTAATGAAGATTTCCTATAATCTCATCAATTGGGGTGAGTTGTGAGATACTTAAACATTCATAGTCCAGATTTTTCAGCCCAAAGAAGTATTCTAGGCTATTGAAATACAACTTGGAGTGGAAAAGTGTGATACTAACAGTAGCTACTTCCTCCAAACTGTAAAATCTGATTTCAGGGGACTTGCTGTGGGAGGGCAGGGAAGTGAAAGGGCAATGTGGTTGAAGTCCATGCCAGGGATTAGTATCTGTATCATCAGTGGCTGTAATATGTTGCTGTCTATTACTGTTTGTGTGTGTGGTGACTGTAAGAAATGGGGGTTAAAGCACTGGATGCGAAGTCAGAGGATTCTTTCTCTTTTTAGTTCTGTAGACATTCATCTTGGCCTGTCCCCTTAAACTGTATGTTGCAAAGAAGACTTTGCCCTGACAATGTTAGTGGATAGAAGTTACTGGAATGAGTTCAAAAGTAAAAATGCATGTTTTGGAAGAATAAAGTAGAAAGGAATTTTATTTTGAGGATTTTGAAATGCATCTGGCTTTTCCATTCACTCATCATAAGTAGTTAGTGAAAAAAGTAGTCAGAAGTTTTCCCCTAATGGTTTGGGAAATGTCTTCAGTTAATTAAAAATTGGAGTTAGATCAAAAAGAAGCTAGGCTTCCCAGCTGCACTAGTAACGTGTATCAGAAGTAGGAAGTCCTTTTTGGCTCCTAAATCCTACTTTTGTATTTGGGAATCTAGGAGCGATAGGGTTATCAACTTACCTCACTAAACCTCCTCTATAGCACAAGCTAATGAATTTCACTGAGTTATCTTCGCAATATTGTTGAAGACTGTAAACAGACAAAAGGATGGCAGCCAGTGTGCGGTGGTGATGGCAGAGAGATCCAAGTGCCATACATGCCAGAGGCTTGTGCAGTGGAAAGAAAATGACTGCATGCATTATACCTACACACTGCCAGCAGGTATGTCATTTCTTTTGCTGGTTGTCTACTCGTTTCGCTTCAGAGAGAATCATCCTGGCTCAGGATGTGTGGATCGTAATATCCATAAGCAAAATGAACCACCCAAGCCCTTTGTCCAGCCTGTGTGAAGTTCCTTCTCCGGTTGTGTCCAGTGCTTTATGAAAGTACTCAATAGCAAACCTATGGGAGACAGGCTTTACAATCTTCTAGTTACTTTGGTGTGGTTTTTGAGGTGACTTGGTTTTTGGTTTTTTTTTGGTCGTTGTTTTGTTTTGTTTGTTTTTAAACCTAAATCCTGCACACGGTAATTCACAATTCACTTGCAATGTGTTTAGTCCTTCCCCTCAGCATGAGAATGGGTTTCAGTGCCACTCAAGTTTTTTAATAGTTTAGGTTTGATCAGCAGTCAGATAGAAAATCTGTATGAGAACTCAAGCAGAACTGAGCTGGAATTGTCATCTTCTGGGTTTTACGGTGCAGGCTTCGTGGAGTCTGTGACAGTACGGAAACATTGGAAGAACCAAAACAACAAAAGAAAAAAGATGAATTACTTAAGCAGTAGAGAAGAGAACACTATTGGAAATTAATAGGCATCCATTGAAGATGCTGTCATATTTAGAATAAGGGAGTAAAAAGCCCAAGTTAAATGTAAGGTGATAGTAACACAGCTAAAAAGATTTTGAGGCAGAAACACCCTGGAGATACAAAACTATTAATATGTTTTTTCCAGTCACATTGGAAGCAGAACTTGCCAGGGAATTTTTATGGCCTATTGACAGTGGTGTAAGAGGAATCCTTAATGAAGGTAAGGTCGAAGTTGAAGACTAAATGAATTATTTGAGTCAATGTTCTTTGCAGAGTAGCTTAGGATCTTCCAAGACTATATTTTTTTCTTTATTCAAGATGTCTCCGAGGAACTGCCTCAAACTGTAGTGCCAGTAAAAGAGTTTGAAAAATACGAAACCCAACACAATGAAAATGAAAAAGAAATGGCTAGAAGCAGGAGGTGTGCTCACTCAAGAATTTCAAAGGCATCTGATAATGAGTTCACCAAACTACTCTGGTATGCTGCTGCTTTCTCTTCTGAAATGGAATAGAGATCACTGGGATGGCAGGTGACAGACACTAAGCCTGCTTTTAGAAGAGCACTCACAAGGATCCAGGAGACATCTGTGGGTCTGACTACCGTATTCAATTGCTTGAAATTATAATAAAAATAGAAATAATAGGTGCTTGGGTAAGCGAGCCGTAATGGCAGAGAGTAAACAGTGCTTTTATAGGGGGAAATCAGGCCTCAAAGATCTCTTAAATAGCTTTTGGAAGGAATCAAGAAATTGCACTCTTGGGCAATTCTGTTGGTCACAAGAATGATTTTTGACCTAGTGCCACTGTTGGCTTAATGTGTCTTCTCATCCCAGCATATGATTTTTGGATTTAGAGGCTTATTTTTTATAAGCAAGTTTAGAACACTTAAGGTAAAGATGCTTTGTGATTTATGATAATGCGTATTTAAGGTTGTTACCCTATTGAGCAATCTGTATCTCTTCCTACGAGTCTGGGAGCACTGAATACCAGCTCGGGGGTAAAATAAGGCAAAGGGCAAGCAAACCGTGCCAATGAACTGACATCGACTTTCCTGAGCTCGAGGGAGTCGAGTTCTGGTTTCAGAGAGAAGAGAGGGTGTGTAAATAATGATCCTCCTGTCCACGGCAGCATCTTGCCAGGGAGTTATTGCTCTGAGGTCGCTGAGTTCACTCAGCAGTGTGCTTGGGAGGGAGGGGGGAAAACCAACTTCCAGGCTGTGAAACCACCAAGGTTTGCAGAGCATCTTTGGGCCAGGAGCTTCACATGTCAGTTACGTGTAAAGTCCATACAGGTAAGGGTGATCCTCGCGAGTTTTTCTGTCTTGTAAGCAGTAGAGGGCGATCTTGTCCTAAAAATTTAGACTTTACACCTATCAATACCTTGCCTTTACAAATTGTTGCCGAAAGAATGAAGGTTTTTATCTCTAGAAACATATAGGATCAGGTGTCTGTATTATTCTCTGTAAATGTTATCTTTGTTAAAGATACTTGCAGTAACTATCAGGTTTTACACCACACAGCATCATTTCTCTATATTAAGTGAGAATTACTGAAGTAAAACCATGATAATACTAATGGTGGAAATAATAGAATCCACTGTGCAAGGACGGTGTAAAAGTCTGCTGTAATTGAATAATACCCAAGAACCATTCCGAAATTAACATTTTTTTTCAAATTAGATTTAAAAATAAGGAAAAGGAAACATTTTAATTCATAAACTGCAGATGAACCTGATAATTATTAGATGCAGTATCTCGCATGAAAGTCAGGGAAACAACATTGCAAATATATTTGGTAAACAGTTCTGTACGGAAGGTGTCTGCCCAAGGGGAAGGCTGACTGCAAATGGAGGTGCTGAGCCAGCCTCGAGTGTTCTGGTGGGTAGTTCTGCTTACACAGTTCTTACAAGTGTGGACAGTCTGCATCTTACTAAAGCTAAAAGATTAATGCTTAAGTAACTTGGACAAAAAAAATATGAAGGATGTGATTGAGTAGAGAGTTTTCTCCTTAATAGTTTTTTTTGGTGGTAGAGTTTTCAAACAGTGGGGTTTAAGACATTTATTTTTATTTTGGACAATGTTCTGTGTTCCTAAGATGTCACCTGGAGACTAGTGTGCTAAAGCATTTGGCCACTCTGAAGGAGAATGACTGAACTATTGTAGATTGCCTGTCTTGATAAACTTCTTTGTCAATTAATCTGCTGCAAATGCCCTTAGTCTTCCAACTGGGTTTTCCTCTCACAGCTCTGTGCTAGTTCCCTGTGGCTCCAGGATGGAGCAATCCTGGGCAGTAAAGAGATCGAGATAATGACAGTCCATGGTGACAGCAGGGCTGGCAGAGCCAGCCCGGGGGAAGAAAGACACATACTTGCCAATAGAAATGCCTCCATCCTTTGGGAATTGTAGCTTGGGAATCAAAGCTGACCTCATAGACAAGAATGATGGAGAACAAGCTTTTGATTTATGACTAGATGAACCTCAAAGTCTGCCCTTCTGATCCTTCTTTACAACACACCTTTTGTATTTTATATGAGCTCTTTCACTTTATTCTCAGAATGTTATCTCTTGGGGTATCGTTTTTAAGTCTTTCAGTGTCGTAATACTTCACTCATCTCCTTCATAGCAGGTTTCTTTTTTTTGTTGAATGAAGCTAAAATCCCTTTTTAGCATCACAAATAAACATTTATATTTAATGTGAGCAATCAGCTGCTTTCCTTTTTGTTTGTTGGTTGGTTTTGGTTTGTTTGGTTGTGTTGTGTGGGTTGTTTTTTTTCTGGGTTCTCCTGAAAGCTAAAACCATATTTGATTTCTAGACCGCATGCTTATCTAGGGACTCCCATTTGCATTCACTGGTGCCTTGGTTGCCTCAAGTACTTATTTGCACTTGAATATGAAAAAATTGTATTTTTAATACTGACATGTATGGGTCAGATTCTTAGTAAGATGTTGACCTCTGCTGAGTTCACTGAAGCTATGCGGCTTTTCACCACCGATCTCTAATTAAGCCATCCACTATACTGATTGGAACAGTATGTCCCTCTGCTAGGAACTCGATCTGCTACCTGGTTCCTTTGCCTTGTAGGCTTTAAGAAAAATTGTGAACTCACTGAAAGTGTTAAATATATGAATCTGGGTCTAAATCTTCTTAGCTTGTTTTTGTCCAAGTTATCCATTGTCCATATTTTCATAATCTTTGCTGCATCCTCCGTGATGAGGCATAGAAAGGGCATAAGAAGTGTGTACAGTGGTGTCATTTATAAATGGGAAGGACTGTGACAGCATAAGATCAAGCTCAGCTTTCTGCAAAAGAATGTCTCTGTGCATCAGCTCCGTTGTATCTGTATTTAGGGTGTTTGTATTTCCATATATCTGTCAGTCTGTCTGTCATCTGCGTGCCTGTCTTCCTGACTTATATGACTGTTGATAAATATGCTCCATTGGTGATTAAAAGGAAGTGACCTCATAAGTTTGTCTTTTCGGCCACAAAGGTTTGGTTGTAACGTGACATTCCATCCTATTACTCTGGTTTACACCAAATTCAACAACTTGTGGCCTGCAGATACTCAGTATAAAGAGCAAAAAGAGACTGACCTTGACAACCTCATTTCTCATTCCTTTCTTGTTATAGGTAATATAGCTGAAAATGTGGTTTTAATTATAGTACTAATGAAAACTGAAAATCCAGACAGACACTTGACAAACTCTGGTACGCTTTATATTACATTTGTGCTAACTACAAAGTATCCAGCTGGGTGTAACATTATATCTCTTTTCCTTGAGCATCCGCCTGACTTAAGCTGTATAATTAATGTGTACTTTGGCTGGAGGTCAGCTTACAGTTGGTTTTTTAGAATTTTTACATTTTTTAAGATGTTGTAATGAAACGAATATGTTTATTACCTCTGTGCCTGCATTCCCCAGGGGGAGTTAATACCTGTGGAGAAGCACTGGCTGGAGAACTTGAATAAAATGCTTCTGCCAGCTGAGTCCGATGCATCAGAAGTCTGTTTTGAGAAGTAGGTGTAAGAAATAGAATCAAAGAATGTAACATCCACAGATGTGTTTAACTTTTGATTCACCTCCTTTGTACGGTTTGTTGATTTTAAGTTATGACACTGATACACAACTGCCTGAAGTAGAATTTGTGAAGGGATTTCTTTTATTTCTTTTCTTTTTTTTTTTCCTTTGGAAAGCATTTTGTTTTCAGAACTCACCAATGAGAAACTGATGTTCTCAGGTAGAGCCAAAAGCACTAAAAGCAGGTTCCCTGCCAAGCCCCACCAGTGCACCTTCATCCTGACCTGTCTTAATGCTGCTATTCCAGTCGGGCATCCGACTGCACTAGCATGTGTATGTAATCGTGTTAAATTAAACACTGGTTTTCATGATACAGACAAATGCTCTCCTGGGAACAGACTGAAATTTGCTTTGAAGGAATTTTATTGTGATGTAAGACAAAGTTGAAATTGGGTTGCAAATGATAAAAATCCAAAGACTTGCGTTACACGGCTGTTTTCAAGGACCTGCTGCGGAATCTGAAATTTTTCTTAACGAAAATATTACTGTGATTCTTATGCCAAACTTCCAAAAACCATTTTGGACATGAAAGGAAATGGCTGCAGTACAGCCACATTCGCAGCGGGGGCCTCAAGGTGTTACTCTTAGAAATGAATGCATAATGATTTTCAAACGACCTTTATTCTGGCATGTTCCTCTGGCTATTAATGTAGTTTGATGTCTTGTGCGAATGCACAAAGACCCTATCTGCACAGTCCATCTGCAGCTGTGCTTTAACGTGTTTGCAGATACAGATGATCTGAGGGAAAGTTTGATTTTTCTCTAACAACCTCAAATTGTTTCTGCTTTTCCTTTTTGTGATCACAAAGCCAAACGTGGATGTGAAAAAAAGAAAACCCAAACCAAACGGTTTCCCCTGAAAAATTATTCATGAGCAGCTTTGCTAATGTTTAACTAATTTTGGGGAGACAAACTGAGTCCAACTGATCAAAAGGGCTCCCTAGAACAGTTTAACAGGTAATTATTTTTAAAATTGCCTTTCTACAAGTGATTGCTGGGTAGAGTTCCTTGAAGGCTGTACCTTGTCCTGAAAGATATTTTGGAAAATAAGATGCTGAAGTGGTACGTTTCCTTTGTTCAAAGGAGGGTGTGGATTTTGGAAACATCAATCTTCTCGTACATTTGTGTTCCAGAAACAGTGAGAGGCCTTGCCCAAATTCAGGCTCTGTAGGACTAAATGTGACACTGACATGCACAGTAAGGCAGAGCCTTTGTTCCAAGGGCCTGTGATCTAAAGAGACACCACAAGCAAGTCCCAGCCCCTGTTTCTACCACAACTACTTAACTGGTTTTCATAGTGTCTCGTGAGTGCCCATTTGGCACGAGGGAGATGCACCGGCATCAATTAAAGGCATTTCCCATCTCAAAGAGGAAATAACACCTAGTCTCCAGTTAGTAAACAGCTCAAAAAATGAATTAAACCAGATGTTGCTGAGCCCTTGGTATTGACACACATGGTAGTGCAGCCTTTAAAGTGTCCCTCCTGTGGCCCCTCTAGTTATATTAAGATCTTATTTCCATCCTATAAACATTTAGGAGAATGATTAAGCAACAGTACCCCATTCATATCCCATGTTATGCTGAGAAAAGTTCATGTGTTGTTTCATGAGTGAAAGTGTGCTGGGTGGGTAGTATCACATATTTGCTATTCCACTCTAACTAAACAAACTTACAGGAGAGAAACACCTAAAAGAGTTTAATATTTGTGCATTATTACTGTTTTGCTTGTTTTCTCCCCGTGGTGAACTGGACTCTATTTCTCCTTCACCTCAGCCATTCTACCTTAGTGGAACTACTATAACCGTTGCCTTTGTTCTGATTTTATTCCCATAGTCTGCTATTTTCAGCTCATGATTTGGAATGAAGAGAACGATGTTGAGGCACTAATTCTCCATTTGGCATCATTTACTAAGAAGAGGCATGAGAATACATTCTTTTGTAGAGTAGCTTGGTATTTGCTGGACAAAACAGCAGAAGTTATCGTGGAATTTCATATAAAATTTAAAAAATGGGTGGGGTTTTTTTTTAAACAAACCAAACCAAACCCCAACTCTTTTCATAACAAACTAAAAGGCTGTTTGGTGTGGGTTGTTACTCTCCTTTAGGGAAGGTGAAGGCAGAGAGATGGGTTATACACTTCTGATAGAAGATAGTGAGACAAGAGTTCAAGGCTGGATCCATCTGTCGTGAACTGGGGCAATGTGCTGCTCCAGGGCTGTGCCTCTGCTGTAGAACCCCCTAAATATGCTTAGTGTTGGGTAATACTAAAGAGGGAGGTGCTGCTTTCTCAGCCTTTCCCCCAAGAAGTCAGTGCCTGTAAGAGATGAATGGTCAGCAGTGGGGGTGCTGAGTGGTGCTGGTGTGGAAAGGAAACACGTGTTTTACAAGCAAGAACAACAAACCTATGGAACTGCTTCCATCACATCTCATAGGTGCGATGGATTCTCTAAATCAAGTCTGATACTTGCACTGTGTACTGCCATGCAGACATAAACTGATGGGCCTCTGTGCTAGAGTTGATGGCAACTCTCTGCTCAGCTGCAGGTAGTAGAAAAAATGCTTCTCTCTGTCAGTCTGGGCTTCTGGCACCAAGTCTGGAGGACTCTGAGCTGTATCTGTGCATCTTTGTGTTTTGCCTTCCTTAGTGACAGGCAATGGGATGCTGCTAGTTAACTCTTGGAGATGTCTCTTCCATTTTCATTTCCTCTTGACAACAGAAGTGCAGAGTTCCTGCTGAATTTCTTGAAGATGGAAATAGTTTACTCTGGTGAAAGCTTCAGCCATAAGTGTTATGTGTTCGACCTCCTGTGTATCAGCATCATAAGATAAAGCAGTTCTGAGAAGATAGGAAAAAAGTGTTAAATGTTCTGGTTTGCCCACTCATATATAACAGTATCACAGTATTATACTTGTTACATGCAATGTATGTTTTGGGTTAAAAAGCTACAAATAGAAAAAGGAGGGTCATCATGACAGTACCTTGCACAGTACCTTTCATTTTAAATGTTGGTTTGTTGACTTTGACAAGGTGTTTGTGCCTTCGACTTGGATTGTGCAGCACATGCAATTTACTGGTGTAGATTTCTCAGATGGATCAGTGCTATTTATCGTATAACCTTTCAGAGGAGTGGGTGAAGGAAAGTTGAGACAGTTTTCTTTAATGGGAACAATACTGGAAAAGTTAGATCTGTCTGGAGTAAAAACAAGAATCTACATGCCTTACTCCCTGGTGCCATAGTTGGACAGAAAATGAGATGTCCCTATGCATGTTTCTGAACGTTTTGTATTTACATCTCCAATTTACTTCAGCTTGCAGATGTGTGGAAGTAGCCGTTATTTTCTGTTTTTACTGTGGCTGCTGCTTGTGGTTGGTTTGTTGGGTTTTTTGGGGTTTGGTTGGTTTTTTTGTTTTTTTTTTTTCTTTTCTGGGTTTCTTCTCTGTGTGTGCTTGTACTGATCCGTGCCTACCTCCGTCTATACATTTGCAGTTGAAGTGTGTTGATAGTTAGGCTGCTGACTGGCAGATGCAGTCAGGTGCTTCATTCTCTGACAGCAGTTTCATTCTCAAATAACACTCTGCAAAACTTTATCTGCAGATACTATCAGCCACTCAAGAATGGACTCAAAGAGCAATGGCAGGATGCAGTTCCATTTATATTGGCAAGCATAGTTTTGGGCAGCCGGACAGCTCCCTTTTGACCACACAACTGAAGAGGATAAAAAAATTGAATTAGCCCCAAAGTTACTAGAACTGGCTGCATGTTCCATGATACAGGGGAAAAACATTGGTCTTACCCTGAGGAGTTTACAGGCTAGATTTCAAAGTCTGATTGTGTAATATTTTATGCCATATGCCATATTAGCTTGAGCCCAGAATTTTCTCTTGAGCCAGCTTGTATAGATTCATACCTGTTCTCTGTTGTCTTAATTAATACTCACACTGTACTTGAGAAAGGAACACGTGAGGGAGGACACTGGACACATTCAGTTCTTGAGCTCTAACTCTGGAGGACAGAAACATAATGTTTTGTAAATAGAACCCCGTTCAAGAAAACATCTATATGTGCTTTATTTCCTGCACCAGCCCTTTTAAGTTTTGGAGCTGGAAGAGAATAAGAGTCTGAACACATTAATCTTGGAAGTATAGTCATGAATAATGGATTTGAGGATAGGTTTTGGCACTAAACACTAAGCATGGTTCTAACGATTTTATAGAATGCTATCGAACCAATTCAACCTTTTTAAAGTTAGGGAAAAGAGCTGCATTAAAGTAATATTTTTCTGTCTGCAAGACTTAAATCATGTCAATTCTGAGATCCATTCTTCCAGCTGTAAAGTGCAGAGGAAAGTATTCCCTTTTTTCTTATCATCTGTCTGTAAGCTTTCACTTAGATTGCAAACATTTGGGGTAAACTGTGTTCTCACAGTGCTTAGTACATAGTCTGCTGCTCTAGCCTCAATTAGGGACTTCTGAAAACATAACACTGCACAAGGAGGCCAGGCAGATGTACTGCTATGTTCTGCTGCAGCAGTGCAGCAAGCAAACTGCTTTTAAAAGCACGATGACTTAGAATTTCAAGTTCTAGTGACAGGCTGTTCAGCAGTAACCCGTGGCAGTGTATATTCAGCATCACAACAATAGCCTTTCTGATACTTTGAGTTACGACGCACGCGGTGGCCCCTGAGTTACATGTGGAATAGTTGTGGTGCTGGCTGATGGGCTATTTTGTACCTTGGATGCAGAGTTTTTATGATGGCCAATACTCTGAAACTCATTCAGGCAATAAATTTACTTGCCTTTGAGTTTACAAGGCAATAAACAGTTGAGGCCTTTGACCTCAACATTTACCAAATACATTTGCAGCAGTTGTGTTTATTGACAACTATTTATAGGGAAGTATTTTATACTGAAATTCACATGTGAAAGAGCACAGTTTAATTTTGCAGCTCTTATTCTTTCTGATTTCCATCTCTACTTCCTGTCTCTGATTTACTTTAAAAGCTGAAGTTGCAGGTTAATGCTGCAAAATACCGAGTTGTTGACAAAACTTCTTACCAGATTTTTAGAGCTTTCTCTATTTTTATTTTGGATGACTGAGATAAAGGTACACATATACTACATTTTGCAATGCACTGTATAAAGTTCATTATAAATTCTCTTATTAATCTTAATAGGTGTTTAGTAACTTGAAAACATTCCCTTTATTAGAAGATGAAGTTTAAAAAAAAATGAAAATAACAAAAGTAATAACACTTTAAGCTCCTTTTCCCTGATGTGTAGGGAGCTGGGTGATTAGCATCATGGATGTTGAAGCTTCTTTATGCATCCAGAATATCTAGCATCTGACTGGTGTTTGCTGGGTACTCATCAAGACCAAGAACTTTATCCTGCTCTGCAAAATTCTCTGCAGTTGAGGATTTCCTCCCATTTAGGCATGTGTGGGAAGGGGGGCAATCAGCTGGGGTTGTTCATAATAGCAAGTGTCAGACCAGCTAGAACTTCAACCAGCATAAACTCACATAGTTCTGAATCTGCTCTAATTTATACCATGGATTAAATGAGAGACTGTCAACCCCTGAGATAACTGGAAAGCAGAAAGATAACGGTGCTTTCATCCCTTCCTGTGCCTGTCAGCTGAACTCATAGTAGATGCACCTGAGTAACTGTTCCAAAACAATCCCTGCTTTTGGAGTTGACGCTTTTAAAATTACATTGGCCTTGATTCAGCAAAATACTTGAGTTAATGTTTAATTTCAGGCATGAAGCATGGGACTTCAGTGTGACTGCTCGTAAGCTTAAAGATAAGCACATGCTCAAGTTCCTTGTTGGAAAACAGCCAGAATACTTTTTATCTCAAAGCATCATGCCAGTAAGATACTTGTTTCAATCTGTTGAACTCTGATTGCTTGAGTTCTTCTAGAAAAATGATTTCAGATGCTGTGGAATTATGGTCATTCATTTCTAAATAGCTCACCAGATTCTTACCCCATGTAAGTTGCTTCATGCCAATTTGCATCATTAGAGGATATGCTGCAGAGTTTTGATCAGGAAATCTTTACATTGTTTAAAATTGGACTTCATTTTTTTCCTTTTTGATGAAGTATAAGATAAGTGTAGATATGACAAAGAAATTATTTACTGGGAGGGTGGTGAGACACTGAAATCAGTTGCCCAGAGAAGTGGTAAATGCCCCATCCCTGGGAAAATTCAAGCCCAGGTTGGACAGGGATCTGAGCAATCTGCTCTAGTGCAAGGTGTTCCTGCCCATGTCAACAGGATTGGAACGAGGTGACCTTTAAGGTCCCTTCCAACCCAAAACGTGCAATGGTTCTATGATTTATCATTAGTATCTACAGACCAAGCACAGCAACGTTATGAAATCTGTTAGAAAAAAATCCTATTTAACCAGATGTCAGACTCTCAGGTGGGTTACACAAAATAAGTTTAGAAAATAGTGTCCTGTGCTTCAATAAATCACTATAAATGGATCCGCGGTAGATTCTCATCCAGTGTTAATTTTCCTTCATGGGATATAAAGAAAATAGGCTTATTCTCTAGAGTGGGTCTGTCCACACAGGAAGAAGTTCACATACAAGATGTCTTATGTATTTGGTGTTTTGAATGTTTAAACAAGTAAGAAAAATACTTTATCAGTGCAGCTTCAGCTTGCTTTGTGAATTACGTTTACGGCCCGTATCCCAGATTTACACACTAGAGATCTGTGGAAATAATATGAAATGATTCACATTGAGGTGGTGACAAACTGGAGTTCTGGGGCAGGACACCACTTTCGTGGCACCTCTGTTGTCTGCTTAATGAAGTGACAGTGACACTGGGCTGGATTTAAGCTCCTCTGATATGGAGGTGTGGGGGAAAGCCTACTGCTTTGTTGGGTTGGGTTTTGGATGAGCACCAGAACCCTCTTAAGGAAAGCCCATATAGGGATGCCTAGAAGGCTGCCTTAGTATGGTGTTTGGCTGTGTTTGCTGTAAAGAGGGGATATGAGCCCATCCGTCTGTAGGGTTGAATGTGTACAGCTTTGTGAGAGCTAAATAGGAGTCAAAGAAGAAAAATGACATGGAGGAGGAGAAGTGGGGAGGCACAGCACATTAATAGCCTGACTGTATAACACTGTAAAAGGCAGCTCCGGGTCTGTCAGCACAACTGTGTGTGGAGCAAGCCGAAAAGCCAGATGCTGTTCCTGCCACTGAAAGGTTATTTTCTGCAGTTCAGCGCTGGGGCCATGCGATGTAAATCCCTGTCCCGTGTGTGGCCATGGGTGCAGAACCTTATTCCTTGCTAAAGTAGTGAATGGAGAAGAAAGGGAGGAATCACGCGCTTCCTTGGGCTGATTTATAAACTAAACTCAACTAAACTGGATTGCATAGTTAATTTAAAACTTGGTGATTTATTTAGGTAGCAGCATCTGTCTTCACTATCAGTGTGTCTCTCGGCTGTAGTCCTCCTCACAAACGCTCATTTCTAAGAAACCATAAGAAATTATGACATTAATTTTAAAATGAACTGTTAAGCTAATAAGTGTATGTAAAATCACTGCTTTATCTGCTCTGTCTTCGCATTTAAAATAATCTTTCTATTTTCCTTTGCATTCATCTATCCTGAAGGATTAAGCCTTCACATGGCTCACATCTTGGGTGGAGTCACACTCTGGAATAGCCTTTGGAGGCCAGTGGGCACAATTCCCCCTTAATAAAGCCCCAGAGCCTTAAGGAATTATGACAACCTTCATATATCCCCTGGTCCCACTGGCTGCCCTCGGAGATCACTCTCTGCAGTGCTCTGAAAGGAGTCACAAAGGTGCTGTTCTTTGTGGCCCACGAGGATTTACTCAGAAAAGCAACAAGAAGGAAACTGGGCTGTTAAAATAAAGAAGTGCATCAAAGAGTTGGTCATAAATTTGCTGTTGACTCTTTTTGGTAAAACACTGAAAGAATTTTTGGTTTGTCTACTTTCATAGAAATTTTTGACCAAATCCTGAAACATATTTTATACTGAAAATAAATATATATCTATTGTTATTGTTAGGGAAGCTATTGTTTGAAAGCCATTATTATCTGCTGGAAATTTGCCAGAAATGACTACCATTCCCTGACATTTTCAGGAAGGGGAAAAACAGTACCATTTTGCCAGTACCTTTAATAAGATTGTAATATTTTCCTGGCGCATTTAGTGCTTTTTAGCTTTTATATTTTCATTGTGACCAAGACATTTGGGGTGGGAGGAAAGAACTAGGTATGCAAAAGGAGCTGGAAGAGGATGAAAAACCCCAGCACTCTGGTGAGGTTTCCTTAGTGAAGCTTCCTAGCTAGATGGAGTCGAATCCCAGCTGCCAGGAAGTGCTTGTCAGGTCTCATTGGTGCTCCACAGAAGTTTTCCACCTGGATGGTGCCCAAGGGAAGTACCAAGTACCCTGTCTCCATTCTGAGCACTGCCTGCAGTTACTATGATCATCATACAGCACCCTTGTGTTATGGGTGACCGTTTTACACTAATGTTCTCTCTTTTCCAGGTCAACTAGCCACCAGTAGGGACTTAACCTTCTAGGAGACAATGGAGCCCAGTTTTTGTTAACCATATATTATAATCTTAAATTAAACCAAACATTGTCTCATTAGTCCAAACCATCTCATATTTGTGCCCTTTTATCTTCCTGATATCCGTTTCTCAAGTGTGTAATGGTTTGTACCAAAGGATCAGATGTAAGTTTATCTCCAGCAATGTTTTGATGAATTTAGGGGTTAAAATGGGAAACCTATATGGGCCAAAAAAATTAAATGTCAAAAGAAACAAAGGCCACTGAGGTCTTGGAATCACCAACTTGTGATTAGACTATTTTGCCTTCTTTCTCTTTTACTAAATACTTGGAGAGACAAAAGGCCGAAGGTGAAAACCATCAGTAAATTTCCTCAGTTTTGACTCTGAAAACCAGAGGAGGCAGAGCATTGGTGTCACAAGACACATATTATTTAATACAGCTCTTAAAGCCTCAGCTTCGGGAGTCACTCCCACTGGCCTCAGCCCATCGAGCCAGACCCTTCTGTAGAGCCTTCTGGCCCTCCAGCAGATCAACGCTCCTGCCCAGCTTGGCATTGTCTGCAAACTGATTTCGGGTGCCCTCAATCCCTTCATCCAGAGGCAATTAATTGCATGCAAATTAAGTAACACTATCTGTGATGGTATCTGGACCTTTACATTACAAAACTACATTGCCAGTTGGTTTTATCACTGACACTCTTCAGCTATTTTGAAGGAATAGCTAAACCCAGCTGCATTGTTTGTGGGATCAGAGAAAGATACATTTCTGTTGTTGCTAAAATTAAAAATATTTTTTAAATTGTGCTTTGGATAAGCACTTGAAATCCAGTGTGTAACTGCAAGATGTTCTGATATCAGAGGGAGATCTCTTGGCATCCCTATAAAATTTTTCCCAAATCTGGCCAAGCTGTATGGTTCTCAAAAGATTTTAGTTCACAGATGTTTAGTAGAGGCTTGTGAGAGTTTAGCAGCTAAATTCTCTGAAGTTTTCATATGAATTGAACAAATCCAGTTTTCACATAATTCCTTTTCTTTGCTGCTGGTGCTGTCTCTGAAGTATATAGGCAGGACAAATAAAAGGAAGAAGCACCTGATGTGAATTTCAGTGGAGAAAATGGGAAGTAGAAAGAAGAGGTAGCAGGAAACAAAAAATGATCTGAGTGGAGGCTACTAATTCTGTTCACGGGTACCTGTTGTGAAGACGACCTTTTTTCCCTATGTGACTCACTTAAATACTACGGACCATAGGAATGCCTATGAGGAAATGAATAATTCTGTATTAAATGCAGAGTTTAAAGGCCATGTGTAGGATAAAGCCCGGGGCTACATGTTGAATGGAAGAATAGAAAAAAGTATTGAATAACTGCTTGTTTTCTGCATGAGCGAGCATTTCTATAGACAGCTATCTCCTTGACAACCCTAATTCTTTCCTCAAGCTGTCCCTTACCTCACAATGGATGAGACAGTGGTTTGGTGGAAAAAGATTGTGCATGATCACATGATGAAAACCTGTATCATGAAGTGCACTCAGAAGAAGGCCGAATGAAGTCTGTACAGGCAACCTTAAGTTTAGCCTTTCCTAACTTGTGAATTCTTGGCATTGCTCTGACAGTGTTATTTTAACAGAGTTTTTGGACATCGTAAGTAGAAGTGATGCTTTCAATGCAGGTATTTCATCCTTAGCTCCAGTGAAGCATTCCTAATCTTTGTCTGGATGAGCCAAAAGGGGCATGTTTGTCAGGCTTAGACTCAGTGACAAATTGTTCACAGCAGCATTTTAGAAAACAAACCTTACTCCGAGTTTACAGATGATCCTCTAAGAATGCAAGCTTTGCATCGTGCCCCTGCAGCTACGTGGACAGCCACTTGCACTTTTGGAAGACATTTGCCTGCAGAGCTCAGGCAGCAAGTTGTACAGCAACATGGCTGGGATGTCCATGTGGATTTGAGTGACTTTCTTCTGGAGACTGCATTTGCATTTAATGCCTGAAATATTATGAAAGGCCACAGCCCATTGCTCTCATAGTAAAAGAGACCAGTCCCTTCATCAGTTCAGTGGGAACGCTAATGAGGGTCCTGGTTCAGAGACTTGCCATCTGTAAAACAGTTAAGCATATTCTTATTGTTCTTGTATCGTTAAGGGCATACTCAGCCCCACCAACTTAATGAGGAACATACATCTTTAAAGGTAATCACATACTTAAGTGCTCTGTTGAAAAGGGATTGATTTAAACCTGATATAACTCTGTAACTCATCCTGTTGACCAAGTACGGTTCAAATTCTTTGCTTAACTGAAGGGCTGATTTACACCTTCTAGACAACAGCAGCAAAGCAGCAGCAATGTGGAGCTGTACTACACAGAACTGCAGTAACAAAATAGGGCTGAAAGACACCTAGAGAGCTTCTTGACTGCAGGGGTGCTCAGCCTGTGATCCATAGGCTGCATATTGCTTTCTCAAAGTATTAGTTTGCAACATGCTGCTTCTTTTCGGGTAGCAATTCAGAAGCATGTAAAGCATGGACCGTTGGCTTCCGGCATTGTCTGAGTGGTGGAAGCTATGGTTATGACCCATGTTTTCCTTGTGGGGTTCCTGGACTTGCATTCCAGAAGGTGCATGGTGCCAGAAGTAAGCTTTTGTGAAGAATATCAGCAAAGTGTAGGCTCCCACCTCTGGAGCGGTCTGGCTTGCAGTCTGAATCCTCCTGATTCTCCCTCTGAAAAGAAGGTGGCAACTGGGAACAGGCTGTTCAAACTGATCAAGCAGCACATCCATGACTTTGTTGTTTCCAAGGGTAAGCTGAGATGCTTTGAGGCATTCCTAGATGCATGTGCATGTGTGGAAAACTGAGAGACCCCAGGAAGTGCTGTAAGGGAAGGACTGGAGAAAATGGGCCATCCAACCAGAATGTCTGAATGTCTTCTCGCCTAATTTATACTTCCTTGCCAAGAGGGCACTGACTATACCTACATTTTTCCTGACAGTTTTCATAGAATCATTTTGGTTGGCAGAGACCTTTAAGATCATCAAGTCCAAGCGTTAACCCAGCACTGCCAGGGCACCACTGACCCCTGGCCCTCAGCACCACAGCTCCACGGGGGG
>JANHFX010026665.1:130202-153741 GCA_027560015.1 Chloroceryle amazona | reverse complement strand
CACGGGGACTCCACCCCTGCCCTGGGCAGCCTGGGACAGCCCTGGACAACCCTTTCAGGGGAGAAATTGTTCCTCATGTTGAACCTAAACCTCCCCTGGCACAACTCGAGTCTGTTTCTTCTTGTCCTGTTGCTTGTTCCTTGGGAGAAGAGACCAAACACCACCTGGCTCCAGTCTCCTTTCAGTTTTGAGTTTATATAAGTTTCTTCTGTCACTTCAAAATACTTTTTTTTTTTTCTAATAGTGTTTCATAACAAAGGTATGAAATTTTCCTCCTGTCTTGCCGGTGTGTTGTGTCAAGGGCAGCAAACACAGTATTCCTCTATATGTTGCAAGTATCACAATGCAGAGACACATTTGGCCAACAGAATGGGAATCCTCATGGGAAGTGGGGCAAGGGTTTTCCAAACCTCAGAATTATATGTTGAAAATAATTGTCTGGAAGGTAATAGTCCCCCAGAATGGACTAATAGCCTGTCGGGTTTCACGTTTCGTTAAGTCACTTTTGAATTCATAAAATGTTCTGTAACACTCCGGTCCAAACTGGGTCCTCAAACAATGTCAGCTCATGGGATGAAGCTTTTCACTCCGAGGTTTTACCTGAGGCCGGCTTCTGTTTGCCTCTTATTCAGATAGCCAGAGTGAATCAGGTGAGCAGGCTCTGGCTGCGGGAGTCATATTTACTCTGTCAGCAGAAACTCGGTGAAAACCTGAGTGAGGGTGTTGGTGGTGTAAGTGTCCAGCTGCTAAAATACAGATGTTGTACAGCTAAACCGGATTGATCCAGAATGGTATTTCACTGGCAAGGTTTAGTGTTCTTAATGCAAAGTGAACCCTCATAGTAGGGCCTCTTGTACTGTAGGGTTTGTACTTTAATGAGGTAGATATTTAATCAATTTTAGGGTATACTGGTATCTGTGTTTTGCATATGTTTCAAATAACAATGAAATTTATACGCAGATGAAGTAATTGAAGCATAGCCTGATTTCAGAAGGGCGCGCAGTCCTTACTGCAGTGTAATTCGAAGAGATTGGGGATCAATCAAAGTGTTTTAAAATTAAGAGTTTTCTGCAGCTGGGACACTCCCAAGTTGAGCTACTTTGGTTTCAGTTTATAGCTCAACTTTTTTTCCGCAAGTCAAATGGTTTATTGTACCCAGGATTTTTTAACTGTCACATCTGAAAATGAAAAGTATCTTTAAAAACCTGATATTCTGTAGAGATCTAAACCCACTTCGAGCTGTATGACCCAAGCATTCCCTGAACTTTAATGGCAAGAAGTTTAAAATTTAAATCCAGGTCCACATTTCACATGAGTTCCTATCCTTGTATGTCAGAATTTCAATGCAATATTCAGCTAAAATACCTTGGAGTTTGCCTTTACTTAACTGCTCTCACATGAGTTGCAGCTCTGGCAATTATTTATTGCCTCTAAGCAGGGTATTAGCTGTTGTTTAACAAATAACCCTTATCCTTACAGTGGTCCATACCACACCATTTGGTTTATATCTCTATTTGCAAACTCTGGAGTATTTGAAATTCAGATAGGGATCGTTGGGCCAGAACCGTTACCAGATTTTTCACAATGTTGCTTTACAAATCCTCTTCCTTTGCAGCGAGCACATGTTCAAACTTTCTTTGCTAGGGCAGTTTTATTAAGTTATTCTCTGTGGTCCAGTTTCTGATACTTTCTCCTCCAGTAAGTCACACCATGTTTTGTGGGGAGTTCCCTGTGGAATAGGATCTTTTCATTCTGGGGATAAAAGAAGCAGACTTTGGCTGTCAAGATCTGATCCAATACCCACTGAGTACAGTGCCAGTATCTCATTGCTTAGCAGGCCTTTGTATGTAGGTGAAGAATAGGACGGTCGAGTCATCTGGAGTAAGAACTGAGACAAAATGAGTGTAACTCTAGTTGCACACTTTGTTTACCTGTATCTCAGAATGATGTAGATGGTTTCTGTGCTGGATCCTGAATTTTATAGATGACGATTAACTTAGAATCTTTCTGCTAACAAAGAGCCTCATCTGGCTGAGTGATGAGTCTTAAGTGCACTGCTCTGATTGGGTTCATGATAAAATTTCAGGAGTTCAGTATAGACCAATATATAGACCAGTATGTTTTCAGGCTCATGTTATTGCTTTTATTAATAGGTACATGTAAAGGATATTTTGTCTGTAGCTAAAAAAAAGAAAAGACAGTAAAAGCATCTTTGTGGAAACAATAAGGAAAATAAAGTGCCAGAAATGGATAGAATGTAGAACCCCATGTTAATGATAAGCAAGAGTTACTTACATGGGAGTCATTACAGGATCGGGTCCTGCAGTAGAGATTCTAGAACAGATGTGCACAAACTATATGGAAGGAATGACATTGAACAGGAAAGAATAGTTTAGTTTTAATAACGTTTTCAATATTTGGGAACAAAACACTTAAAACATTTCAGTGGTTTTTTTGCAAGTTTTTTACGTGGTTTATTATTAATTTTTTCTTTCCCATTTGAAAGTAGTTACTCAGCATTCTTCCTATTAATTCAAACTATTGGAATCAGCATTCCATGAGGGAAGGGTTCAAATAAGCTAGGTGCTGTATTTTTCAGAACGCCATCATTTTTTCAGAGCATGCTGCTGAATGGAGTCTTGTTAGATAAAGGATGCACATCTTCGGAATTCCTTCAAGAAGAGTTTGTTTTAGGCAGATGTGTGCACTTGAGAAAGACAGACATTCTGGTATATTTAGATCTTGACTGGAAGTAAGGATATCAGGTTCTGTAATGGGACGTAACAGCTGACAGCTAGTCTGACACTCTGTGCTTATCACCGTTTCTTTCTTTCCCTGGAGTTATGATTTATTTAGTTTTCCTCTTTCACCTGCTTCTTACGCAAGACCATCAGCGCGAGCTCACAGCGTAGCACCCGGAGCAGGTGGAAGCCAGGCTGGTGGTGGGGTGGGTGGCTTTACACCATGTTTGTCTTCCTTCCCTTCCAGCTACCCAGCAAGTGGTTTATTTAGAGCTGTGCTGGTCCTGCACCCTCTCCTGTCTGCTCAGAACAGAAAGATTTTGGTTTTGTGCCCTTCTGTGCTTCTGGAGTAGCAGAAAGGGGCTACTGGTAAGGGATTGGGGACACTGCTCCCTGGATACATTCACTAAACCTTCCAGTTCCTGATGCACTGGTGGCTGTAGTTGAGAAGTACTTGCCATGAGCAAAATTCCCTTTTAGAATGCTATTTACAAGGTAAATTACGGTGTAGTTAAATAGGGAAAAACCGCAAACAGTTTAGCACAATAAGTATTTTGAAAAGTGATCTAAATTTTCCCCTTTTGTGCAGCATTAGTGGAGTTACATTGTCAAACAAATGATAAAGTCTATTCAATTTTAAAAAGGAAAAGAGAAAAGGTTTTGCTTATGTGACCTATCTGACAGCAGCTACCTGTCATGTACACAAGGAAGAGAACGGTTAGGGATGCAGTGTGCTTTAGAACAGAAGATTCTCTGTATTTTGTCTTTTATATCAATAAATGAAAATAGAATTCTGTGGTTAGAATATGTCTTTAAGTGCATAGATAAGAGCCCAAGTAAATACTAACACTCCTTCATTCCTGAGGGAAGTTGGTGGCCTGCCCATATAATTTGCTGATAAAGTCCCATCTGTTAAAACAAAGTACTGCAGCACTAGTAATAAATTTCAGGCAAAGACCATGAGAGGTTATTTTTTGCATGACAGTCTTTGCCGAGCTTTATTTTAAACCAGAAAAAAAGAATCTGAAACTGAAATAAAGATTGCAGTATTGGCTCTAAGTTAGCTTTACGCTTTTACAGGGCAAATGAGAAATCCTGCTCCGCTTTATTTCACTGGTAAACAGCGTCGCATGATAAACTGTTAGGAGAATAAAGTCATAAGGAAAACTCTGCTTCACAAATGACATACGTAGAAAAACAGCAGATGTCTGATGAAGTAAAGAATCGACTTATTGCCAAGTCTTTGGAAAACAAAATTAATTTCCTTTCGTCTTTGATAATGATGATGTAATGTAGTTAATAAGAAGAGCCTGCCATGCTCATGGAGTTATTAAAGAAGAAATGTTAGACATGCAGGAGGTC
Organism: Chloroceryle amazona; assembly: GCA_027560015.1. Taxonomy (NCBI): domain Eukaryota; kingdom Metazoa; phylum Chordata; class Aves; order Coraciiformes; family Cerylidae; genus Chloroceryle; species Chloroceryle amazona. The sequence goes on along the minus strand of JANHFX010026665.1, from coordinate 149,638 downwards.
AGAAATATGGGCTTACTTACCAGTGCCATTTCCATGAGAGTATTTATAGATGCGGAGGAAAAAGAAAGACGACAGTGATGTAGAAAGTGGCTTTTTGTCTTATTTGAAACGTAAGAAATGTGTAATCAAAGAAAACTTGTGAACGTCTTCTCTTAATGAGTTCAGAATCCTGGCTGCTCAGTGCAAAGAAGAAAGACTTTCTGGTAGGCAACTTTATTCTGTTGAGATCTTACTTTAAGGAAAATAAAATCGTTTTTACTAGAGGGAAATAAAAGAATAAGTAACTTGCCTTCTGTTTTTTCATGATGCTAATTAAAGTGAGGATAGTGGATGAGTAGACATGGCCTCGGCTCTCTTACTGGGTAGGAAATATCTCAAAACCACAGCCAAAAAAAGAGCGCGTGGTTCTTGTTTTTATTTTTCAAGCACTTAATACTGCTCCTGTTGACACTATATTTACTTGCAGTACCTGCTTTGGTCACTAGATGTCCCTGCACGCTGCCGGAGGCACCGGCAGGGTGTGGCTCCTGGTAAACAACAAAGGTAAAGCTGAAACTAACGCTGGGCAGATTCTCCGAGGTTATCTAGGAAGCTGTGTTTATTGAAGGACATTTTTGGATCTTTGCGTGCACTTAAATGGTGGGGGAGGTAGTGCTGGAATGTACTGTACTTTTGTCATCGATACAGAATGAGAATTAGATTTGTTCATGGAAACTTGTGAGGAGCTACTTGCTGGAATGGTTGAAGCAGTCACACATGGTTTGGCAAAGCATTAGTGACTCAGTCTCCTCCCCAGTGATAAATATTGCAAGTATATAGAGGTGGTATTTAAAACGGGAGTTTCTTTGCTGAGACATGAGGATAACTGCAATATAAGTCCCTATATACACACACAGGCGTGTGTCTATATGTCTATAGATGAGAGCGATCCCACAGTCCTGCACTCATTGTAACAATGTCTGTGGTAACAATGCTGATGGTAAAGTTTTATAGTACATGGCACGTTTTATATTATGTAGCAAGTCCAGGAGTAGTACCTAATTAACCAGAAACCTAATGTTGACCTGTCGTGTAGAAGATTTGCAGCTTATTTCTAAAAGATTTCCCTTTGAGTACAAAAGGCATGCAGTTGGATAAATGGGATTTGCTCAATTCTACTCTGGTGTCAATAGACACCATGCTTGTTGCCATCACAGGACTCTTGTTCTCATGCAAGTTGGGTTTTGTCTTTCCAGTAGCTACCTGTCTGCTGTGAGTGGCAGCCAGGACTCGCTTTCTGGAAGGTCAGCTTTGGGGACAGCAGGGACAGACACACTAAAGTGATTTCACTTGTCAGGACAGCCGTTGGACTTTTGGGACAGCATCACGTGCTTTAACTTTATAGATGGGTTTTGTTCACCATTAAAGATTTAGACAGTTGAGTGCAAATCACAAATATAGAGAGCGGACCAAAACACTGAAGAAGTGATTGTGGTTTCCAATTAACAAGTGAAAAATAGTGCCAGCTTTTAGTGTAAAATACCAAACATAACTCTCAAGAGAAAAAGAACACGTGACTGAAACAGTTACCTTCAGCTGGAATATACACATAGGGACCACTAAACTGCTTTTATTGGTACAATTTTAGGTTTTGCATACATGGCTAAAAGTTTATGGACATTTACTTCAGCGTTAGACTGCCCTATTCATCTTGCCACAGGTTGTTATAAAAATAAAATTATTTGGGGTTTTTTGAATACCTACAAAATTGTTATGGTTATTAAAATACACACAAGCTGATAGACTGCATGTTTATTAATCTTGGCTACTCGGCCCTTCAGAGCCCACCTGCCAATGAATATTTCACTCCAAAAGGATCAGTTAAAGTTCAACAAATTACTTTTGCAGTGGGTTGCTCATGCAGAGGTGAGACCTGCTAGTACGCCATCAAAATGTTGAGAGCAGTATTAATTTGCTTCATTAAGCAGGGTTTCAGGAGTGAGCTATATAGATGTTGCACATTTAAGCAAGTACCTTGTCCTGGAAACCTGCTGTTCTACCTCTGGAATCTCTGAACTCTTTAGGAAATCAAAATTTGAAGGTTCTCTGTCATGTACCTGATGAGTCCAAACTTCTGTGCACTCCCCCCCTCAAATATTGTACTGTGGGTAAAAGACTTCAAAAGGATAATTTTGATTCTGTGGGATTTGTTTAGGTTAGGGGACCCGTGGCTATCTGGCTGGAGCAATGGCTCATCAAATAAAACACATCCTTTGAAATTCTTGCACTTAGCACAGGTTTGTTATCAGTTCAACTGGATAATTAATTTTTTTTTAGTTGTGCTAATGGGCTTTTATGCATATGTGGAAGCCTTTTGCTGCATGCCCTAGATGGAAACAAACTCCTATTTCAACTCTGAATATTTAACACTTAATAAGGTAGCCACCCACTTTTAAATTTATTCCAATGTATTTGAATGGACTTTACTGCTCTTTGTGAATACCAGGATTATTTTTGATCTCCTGTAATGAAACAAGTAACCAAACCTATTTAAGCAGTAAATAATAATAATAATAATAATAACAAAATTCTAGCCCCTCTATTTTTCAGAAATTCAAACAACTTTATAATTTTATAATACACCTTATAAATCACTTAGAAGGAGTTCTGTAACTTTAAAAGCCAGGCCTCCATATAGTGAATGTTTGTTCTTCTCGACATGACACAGTGAGGCCACTGAGTGCATTGCGGACTGAGGGCAGGTGCTGAGCTCTGATCACCACCCTGCACTGCCTGTTTTCTTCAACCCTGACCAAAGCTGTCTGGAGCATTCCCGCTGAAACCTCAAACCAGGAGAAACGATTCCGTGCATCTGTTCCACTTTGCCCCCAAATTTTGTCATGGCTCATGAACCTGCATCTGGGGAGTGTGAAGTACAAGCCAGAAATTGGCAGGGAGGTATTGCAAATGTGGCTGGAAGCCATGTACTTACTTCTCTCTTTGGAGCTGGCTGCTCAGGACTTCAAACAACTTGAGAAGTCATCTAATTTACAAGGGTTGGCATTGCTGCAGGGACAGAATTAGGGCTCTGTGGTGGTTTGTGGAGGGAAGTGTTACCTTAATTCAGCATTTCCTGTTTCTCTAGCTGTTGCTGTTTGATTTTGATGAGGACTAAACAGGACAAGAACATGATTAATACCATTTTATCAAGCTTCAAATATGCCAGCCTTTTCCAAGCAGTGCCAGCAAGGCCAGGGACTGCTGAGGTAAGTTAACCCTCTGACAACAGCCACCCTATTGCCATTTCCCAGTGCAGTCAGCTTGCCGAGTTAGTACGCTGTTGTCCGCTTAACAGCTTCACTTCTGGTCATGATCTGCAAAAGAAACCAACCCAAAACAACACTTCTTTCCAGTTTTGAAGCATGGTAGTGTATCGATTGTGTAAATGTTAGTGAAGGACGGGCTCCCTTTGGTTTGCTGTTTATTGAGTGGGTTGAGCTGCACGTTGTTCCTATGGAAAGAAGGGTTTAGGATGGGCTTGGACAGGAAGGTGGAAATGCTTATGGCAGCCTTGGCTACAGAAGAAAATGTTCTACCACCTGGCAGCTCTATTTCCAGAGCAATAATCCTCATTTTAGAGTCAGCTGTTGCAGTATCCTTGAGAAGGGAACTCTGGAGGGGGTAATGGTTTTTGAGACCATTTCTTTTTAGGTCATTTAGTCCCTTGAACATAAGGGTGAGTACCTAAGAGGTATTTTATGGTTAGCCAGTGTAATAGGAAGGAAGCAATCTGCCTGCAGTTACCATGGGTAGGTAAGTGTGCTGCAGCTTTTGGTACCAGCTGGATGTTTCTTGGTGCTGATGGTCCAAATCCAACTGGACTATCATGTCATGGCCAGATGGGAAGTGAGGAAGGCATTTAGCCCTGAGACCAGGTCATCACGGGGATGTAATGCAGACTTTTGGCTTGTTGGAGATGGTAGAAAGCATTTCTCACAGATGTTGCCATAGGAGAGCACAGTATCAATAAGGAGACAAGAAAGCTTCCAGAACATGGACTCTCTTGATAATCTGTGAGCATGTGTCCTCACTCGGAGGGAACCGCAGTGCTCCTTGGAGCATTTCCCTCTGCCCACAAGCCTAACCTTTGCCCTGCTGCGTCTTCGCTTCAGCCAGCTCCTGCTCTTCCACGTGCTAATCTTGGCGAGACACTGGGACAACTGAATGTCTGTTGTATTATCCTGGGTTGTAAACAACAGACGAAGCTATGTGTCATCTACAGGCACTCTAATCCAAACAGTGGCGTGAGCGCCTGTGCACCGTTGGGAACATTTTTGTAGTGTTAGGCATGCGAGGGGGACAAAGGACGGTCAGCGTGCCAAATATCTCGAGCATAGATGAGGCTTGGACACGTGTGTTGGACAAAAGCAGAGCAATAGTGGCAGGAGCACTTAGTAAAGTAGCTTGAGTCATTTCAGCCACTAGTAGTTTTCTTTCTTTCGATGCAGATTAATAAAGAGAATGATGTTTTTTAAGAGAACGGTTCCCCTTTGAGGGAGCTGGTGAATGTCGGACGAGGCTGGAGCAAGGAGGGACCATCATGAGTCACTGAGGATGTTACCAGGAAAAGACTGGTTTGCTGCTTTGTGCTGTTCTTTTGTTTAAACTTGCTCTTTTTGTATAAACCGCAGGATTTTTTTATGAAAAAAAAAAATATTTTGTGATATCGGAATTTGCTGTCCACTTCTTGAGTGAATCGGGGCTTTTCTGAAGCAGATGAGTTATGTCAACTCATGGGTCATGTTTAACCTTTTTGCCCTTAAAATTAAAAAGATAAAAATCTGGGGTTTGTACAGCAGATGTTACTAAAACAAGGAGAAAACTTGGTGCTTATCCTGGGCTTTGGAAGAAATCTGATATGTAATATTTAGGAATTTATTTCACCGCTGTGCCTTTCTTTAACCATCTGTAAAATAGGAACGATATTGGCGATGTTATGTCAGGTGTTTCAGGATGTATTGGACAAACAAGCCAGGGAACGAGTCAGAAGCCAATTGTATTGGAGTATCTTTCAAGACCCCGAATCTGACAAAATCTGACCTGTACAAGGGTCTGTCATCCTCTTTCATTCCCTCCCAGAATAATTTGGAATCCTGTTCTCATTAGGAATATGTGCTTTGTCATAAACTAGCAACACGCTAGCAATGGGCTAAACACATCTTCACCAGTAAGAGCATTTTTCTCATAAGGGAAAAGGATGTACAGATTCTGTAGCATTAACAGTCACGTGTTTTATTTTTCACCAATTCGTCCCTGTCTGTAACAGGGAACAAATCATCCCGAGCAGCACGGCAGTTTGCATATTTTCAGTATATTCATCATTCCAGAGAAGACATAGCTTGAGCTTTTAGAGCAAGAGCACGCAATGTGTCGTTACAGTTTGTAACAGTCCTTGTGTGCCCCGTTTTCACACACCAGCAGCAGCACTTAACGTCTCCCCCTTTCTGCTTCGAGCTGCACAGAAAGCTCAAAGCAAACCTCATGCTGGGCAGTGGAAGTTTCTTGCGTGGGGTCAGCAAGCAGTGGCCTGGTCTCCTGTTGATGGACCGCAGAGCGAAACAGGTGAACTTGCATCCTGTTGCCTGCCTTTGCTTGGTGGCAGGATTCCTCACAAAACATCGCTGGCGTTCACTGAAGGGACATCCATCGCATATGCTGTGCCTCGCTGCTTCCTCCACTCTGCCCTCCTCTGCCTCTGTGAACACCCTAGGAGAGGATCTCAAGTGATGTGCTGCTAATGCTGTGTGTGCGTCGCACAGGCTCTTGGTGAAGGAATGCTGACACAAACAAAAAGGAGATAACTTGGAAATTCTATTGCTCCGTTTATGTTATTATTGTAGTTAATGGTCTGTCAGCATTTCCATTATAAATCCCTATTTTCAGGGTTTTATAACTCAGCCGTAAAAATTCTCTCCAGGCTGAATTTGGCATGTGTGTTTTCAGCCTGAGAGCACATGTGTTGTTTTTTGGGTTTTTTTTTAACAAGTTTTTCTTTTTTCTTAGAGAAAAACCCCAAAAACCTGCATTCACAATTTTTAAGATATAGAATTGCCAACAAAAAAAAAGCCAACAAAAAAAAGGTGATTGGTTACAGATGCTTTCTTTGCACTCATATAACTCAAAAATTGCTGAGTTATTTCAGCTGTAATTGTGGGTATGTGTAAGGTTAAAATGGTGGATTTAGTACTATTCCTTTCTTTATGGTGTTGGTATTTGACAAGCAAATAGAAAACAGACCCTGATACTGTATATACACTCACGTATAAGCTGACCTGTGTGTAAACTGACCTCCCAAACTTGCCCCACGCTCTCCTCATCTAGGCCGGATTGTTTCAAAGTCAGCAAGGCTGGGGATGCTGGGAGTGGAGAGGGACAAAATTGTAGATTTTGGTGAGTTTCTTTTCCTTTTTAGCATTGCTTCCAGCAGACCTGTTCTGGTCTGCAGTTGTAAAATCTGCAGCAGCCAGGTTGTGTTATTAATGAAAAGCTACAATAGACACATGTTCCCACACACTCTGAGTCTCCGCTTTGTCCACCTTGTTTACAGAGGGACTGCCCTCTGTCTGAAACTCACTCTGGAGAAGTTTACACAAAGAGGAGTGTAAACCACATGTTTGACACTGAAGCATCTGAAAGGAAAAGAAACAAGGGGAAGACCAAGAGATTATGTCTGAATTCTTTGCTGTCTGCACAAGCAGACCTTTCCTCCTCATCTCCCCACGATAGCTGCGGTCCTCCATTGATGCTCACTCACCAGTGCTAGAACAGAAGAGGGTGCCTGGCGTTCAGATACAATTCTGTTTCAGAATCTCACTTCCCCAAATCAGTTTGCTTCCAAAGGAATCGATAGCCAGTTTGCTTCCAAAGGAATTGATAACCAGTTTGCTTCCAAAGGAATTGATTACCTCAACAACTGACTCCAGGAGCAGGCTGCAATAAAGTCCATAGTTCTATTTCTTTTCTGCACGTAGGGTGCTTTCTGTGTAACGTTTTATTGTGCGTAACAACAGAACATTGCATGTCTTCCCAAGGAGGCACAGTTTATTTCACACTAAGAGAAAGTGTGTAAGAAACTGTAACCATCCTATGTCATCGCGATTCCTGCTGTTATTGTACTTTGGAACTGTATAAGTACCAGTGTCTATAAAAGTGTGTAAAATTATGACTGTGGAAAAGTATAATCTGATTTAATTTTTTTTTGCATCTTATCACTTGTATCTTTTTGTAAGTATTCGATTCTTTACATTTTTGCTATCCATATTGAATTTTTTCCATGATGTTTTTAACATCCTGTGATATATAACATCCCATCATATCTTTAACATTCCTTTACATCAGTATGAAAGGTCATGTACTTGGGCTGTTTTTCATTTCACGAACATCTGGGCTTATGAGATTAACAGAACAGTATTCCACTGCCTTCTTTTTGGTCTCTTTTATTAATAACTTGTGAATAACACTTGTCTTCTACCATGTGGATTATACTTCTGTTGGGGCAATTTCCTCAATGTAATAATGGCTTCTAGTTAACCCCTTACTCACAACTGCTGCTGTTACTAGCTCAAATGTATTTCTTTATGTCTTCAAATGTATAGCCCTGTGTGTTTTCACAGGGTGGGAACAGTTCATTTGCCTAAACACAGGCATCTTAGCACCATTTTACATGTTGGAAGGTTTCCCACCTGGTCTCCAGCTGTTGCTCTGGTGACGGCATGAGTCTCCTGTAGGTCCTCTTATATCTGCCAGTGCTGTGCAGATGTCTCTGACACTGTAAGGTGTTCTCAGTGTCACTAGGTGCCTATGTTTATGCTAGAAACTCATTTATATATTTGTGATGAGCACTGTCAGGAACCAGGGTCCTCTCTCAATACAATGGGAGGGCTACATGATTTCTGGTTAGCAAAACTGAAACAGGAGTGAGAGTCAGTCAAAGAGTGTGCCAGTGAAGGCTTTATCTGAAGTGTGTGGTGGTTTTATATTCTGCATAGACCACAACAGGTAACTTAGTTACAGCCAGCCACATGGGACATGGAAGGTGGTCTGAAATCATCTATAAGGCCACAGCTTTTCTATGTGTAGCTTTGTGACCGTTTTCAAGTGCTGGAAGAATTAACATCAAATCTGTGCATTGTGCCTCACTATGGTGTGCACCTCTCCTCGCCTGTTGTGTAAGGTGTGAGATAGCAGATTGTGACACTCTTCCTGCTGTGGGAGAGGATGATCTTCATCCAGAGATTTGGGCAGGTTGGCAGCTGGGAAAGGAGACAGAAAGAGGACACGGTGGATGGGTCTGGAAAGAAAAAGATTGTTCAACAGGGAGAAGTGCTAGGGCAGCGCTGCCGACTCCATGCCTTTGATCATGTGATGTGTGTAAGAGGGACCTTGAAGAAATTCCTGCTTCCCATCTATGATTCTATGACTGGCAGGATGTTTTCTGTTTCCTCTATAGCCTGTGCGGCATTCTTTTAGGTAGTCTCTCTACCTTCTTATTCTCCTTCAGATCTTTTGCTAACATCACTATCCTTGTTTCCTCTGTGCAGCCATTTTCCCAGCTCTTGTGTTCACAAACAAATAAACATTTAGGTCTTAGGAGTCCACGGGTATGTCCTCATTGGAGCATTTGTCTTACAGGAAATGCAGTGATTTTATGTCAGGCGGTAACAACACTCGGTGGCCTCGTTGTTTATGGTCTCCTGCATTTCCTCTTGCTTCAGTTCAGTCAGAACTTGGGAAAACTTGTAGAGGATGTACAGCAATTTTTTTTTCACAGAAAAGTGATGAGGGGGAAAAGTCAAAAATTGCAGCTATCTTTTAATGGAGTTAAACTGCCAGAAGCGTGGAGGAGTTGGTTCTACACCTGCAGACGGAAGCACACTAAACAGAGAGCTACAGACTCAGACATTTCACTGTTTTAAGACTTTCAAGTCGCCATAGTGTGTCACCAATCTTTTAAGCCCTTATTTCTTTTTTGTCTGCGTATTTATTATGTGTTTTGTGTACTGTATTGTATCTACCACAGTAATTTCATGGGGTTTGGCCACAAGATGGCATCTGATTTCATAATCTTTTAAAAAATCGCTTTTTTTTTTTTTTTTCCTATTTGATGGAGCAATGCCCAGTTTTCTTGCAGCAAATTATAACCTACTTTCCTTCTGCCTCAGGGAATGCCTTCAGGAGCAAATGCAGTGTGCTTTTCCATGGCATTCTTGGTTCCTCATATTTGGAACCTCCAGCAGAGGTGATGGGTGATGGGTGACACTTCCTGTGACTCCTCTGCTCTGTAACCCCTGTCCTCCACCCTCCACTGCTGCCTCCATTATGATTGTTGCCTGGTAAAATTTTGAAATTGTTAGAAAAAAATCTCATTGCCATAAAGCAAACTTTGATTGGGCCCCTGCTTACAAAAAAAAAATATATTACAACTTCTTAATTCTATCAAAGCTGCCTGAAGTTATGGGTAAAGTGTTTCCTTTTTTCTGCTTTGGGTCATCTCCTGTGTACCTGTATTTGGGAATGAGGAACAGACAGCACTGAAGGACAAGCAGGCAGTCGAGCAGACTGCTCCCAAGCAGGCTGGAAATTCTGTCTTTGCAATTGCAGGAGAAATGGGTCACTGAGATTTATCAGGGGATCAGACCTACAGCAAACGGCTACAGCAGTCGGTTCTTAGGAGCTTATAGAGCAGGATGGAGTAAGGCTGGATCTTAATTTGCAAAGGGAGAACTAAATTATTCAGAAATTAATCAAATGAGTTTGGCTTAACTGTGTGAAAAGCAGTGATTCAATGCAGCTAATCAGTGTGCAGATAACCTGCTGTTTGGAAAGTACTGGATGATGTGAAATAAGGCAATTTATATTTTTTTCAGTAACTTTAGAAAATAACATAATAGTCAATTGCTCCCGGATATTTTATCACAGCAAACCTGCCAACAATTTAAGAAGGCAAAAAGTGAAAATAGAGTTAAAGAAGAGATTACAGAGACTCAGATTGTTCTTTCATGGCTTTAACACCTGATTGATTGGTGCAACCCTGGCTCAGGAACTCCCTGTCCCTTTGATTGCCAGAAGCTGGCGGAGTTCAGTCAGAAGAGTTGTGCTGTATTTGGCTTGTGTCTTATATTCTTCCTTCAGTATCTGCCACTGTCTTCCTCTTTCCCTCCCAGGGACAAGCTGAGCTTGGTAGATTTTAGGTCTGACCTAGTGGGCAGTTTCTGTGCTCTTTCTTTTGTGCTTAAATGCTGAGCTGCTTATCCTTAATCTTAATCGATGGCTATTAGGCTGTTTGAGTTTTTGGAAGGACGTGTGTAAAAACACTCTGCCATTCATAGTCACACAGACCATATCCTCGCCGTTGGACAGCCACAGAAACCATTTCCTCTCTGTTTTGCAACTTATTATTGAAATAGTGACTGTAGCACCTGCGTCCTTGGATGATCAAATGAAGCAATACTAGAAGGTGCCAGATGCACTTTAATTTTTTTAAATAACAATCCAGTAGGGTTGTTCCAGTCCAGCTGGAGAAAGAAGCCTCAGCAGCATTGTATAGCCAGATGGGCTCTGCAGCCCACTGGAAAGGGCTGTAGAGACTCTTCATGAATAAAGACCACAGAGTAGGAACCTCTGTCACCCAGCATGGGAGACCACCTGGTGATTGCAGATATGGATGGTACCAGGCAGGGAGTCAGGGACAAGCACACAGCAAACGGGTAAACTAGAGGCACTAAATAGTTGAGTCTCATTGTTTCTGCTGAACTGATGGATCCGGAAAAAGGGGAGGTTTACCTCTGCAGTCTGGTAACTCCGTATGAAGCAGAGATGAAATGGTGGATGTTCACAAGAGAGGTGAGCACCAGGCAATGTGATAAAGACTGAAGTAGTGAAAAGGATTCTTAAACAAGAAGTTCAGCAAAGAGTGGAATGATTAATCATGGTCTTGGGACTGGTATGTCTCTTAGCTGGATCTTCTGTGTTTGAGGCAGAGGTAAATGTTCTTTTCTCTGGGGATTCCTGACGCCTGCTGAGGGCTGAGCTTGTCCCGCAGAGTTTTCCTCAGTGGTGGGATACACTGCTAAGCTCTCTCCTGCTTTTAAAAAAATGAAAGTCTTTAATTTCTCCGAAGACTGTCTTTCAGCCCAGTCACATATGACTGAAATAGGCAAGTGGGGATGTTTGTGGTGGGGACACTGGCTGATCAGACACTGAATGATCAGAAAACTGGGCTAAACCCTCTGTCATTCAAATGATGTTTTATTTATTAAATGGCTTTTCTCTAGAAACTCACCCTACTACCTCAGAGACTTGTCTTTATACCCATAACATTCCTGGGAAGCAAGGAAGGTTTGCTGTCTTATTTGTCCCTTCAACAACTGGGACACAGAGCCATTATGACCACAGTGACAAAGCTATTTAAGTGTATAATTCCTAGTAGTAACTTAGGGTTCTGTAAAAATAGTCCCCGGAAGGATCTGGATCCGAGCAGTTTGCCCAAGATCGTGCTAACATTACGTAGCAGAGCAGTGAGGTTTGACTTCCCTACGCGTGGGTGCACTCTGGTCAACAAGCCACCTTCCTCTGTCTGCATGGAGACAGATCCTGCACCACACAGCCAGGCTGGGGCGGGAGGAGGTTAGTGCCAACCTGCCTGCTACAGCCACCCCAGCTGTACCAACACGGGTGCTCGGGTGAGCCCTGTTTCAGGCTGAAGGAGTAGTTTAAACGATGTAAATAACAGACCTTTGCTAATTTTGCATGTGTTACGGTGCTTCCGTGAACAATTTTCCTAGGAAACTCACAGGGCTGAAGGCTGTCCCATTTTCCACAGGTATTGCTGGATCCAGGAGAGGATATTTGTAGATTAAGTAACTTTGCACATTTCCATTCTGCCTGAGCCTCCCTTCAGCCCTCTGTGGTTAAGAGTAAAGAAAAAGCTGCTGTTAGCAGAGTTTGCTCTTGTGCTGAGACTGCTTGAGGAACTCTGTATCGGTGTTTGTGTGCACTTGACCAGATGGAAGTTCCTCTGTCATATGTGAATGTCCAAGAGCACATTTTCCAACAGCGTACAGCTAGTCTAGAGAACATTCCAGCTAATAACTTTTATTATTGAAAAGTATTGATTCCTGTACCAAGTGGGGCTGTGTTTGTTCAATATGGAGAAGTTTCAAACTCTTCCATTCCAAGTCTTAAGGAAAGAGATTATTGCCCCAGTAAGGAGCTAAGGACAGCCATCCACCGACACCTCCACTTTCAGCTTTTCACATCTGGTTAAGTGCATTATGACATTTTTGCTTTTAAATATGAATCATTAACTATTGGCTGTGGCCAGTAGGAAAAACAGACAGCACTTTTCATATGCCTACATATATTCTTATATAGAAAGGGGGTCATATTTTTCTAAAATATACTGTGTGAGTGCTCCTGTTGCATCTCATCGAAGTACCTCCCAAGTTCTCTGCAAGTTGTAATCAAATCGGGTTTATGTTGCATGATGAGACAATTAGAAAAATAAGGGGAAATGTGAGATCAGCTTCTTTTGCTTTGATGAATCCAGAGAGAAGCACATATTCCTTTCCTGCTGAGCAATGAGAAATTCCTGTTTTATTCTGATGCGTTTGAAACGAGAAGTGAAACTGCAGTTTAACCATGCTCCTGTTTTTCTGTTAATGTGCTAAAAATGGGCTTTATTTGGCAAATGTGCTTTCTTCAGCAGAACTGGAGTCTTCACCTAAGCAGCCTTTCCCCATTTAAGCAGGATAGGAAGTGGAGAAGGAGGTTATTCCTCTATTAATCTCCTACATGGCTCGGTAAAGCTTTGGCACCCTCTTGTGTGACTCTCTCTTGTGTGAATGGGAAAAAGTTTTATACCTTCTAGTTCTCACTTCTGTGCTTCAGGACCAACCCTAAATTTCCTTCTATGTCAGCTGCAGCCTCAGCTCCCTTTGATGTACCATTGTGTGATTCGGTGAGCTTTGAGCCACATATTTGTGCTTTGTTGTCTCACCTGCTTTTGGTTTGACAGCTCAAGATGGGCAAGTGAGGCAGACAAGCAGCTTTCTGGAAAGGCTCAAACTTCAGAAGCCTGCAGAGCTGCTCAGCAGTAGTACGGTGACTGCCGAGCTCCTTGGCAAGGCCACATTTCCCCAGGGTCTGAGTGCCAGGCACTGTGACGGTACGCTGAGAGTGCTGGACATCCTGTTTGTCCTTCCAGCAGGCTCGCTGGGACAGTGACACTTTTTGCCTTCAGTGTGCCATCTCTCCTTCATCTTCAAGACCACCACAAACAAGCTGCTGCGCAAACCTGTAGCTGGTTGGGGTTTTTTTTTGGTAGGTTTTGTGAAGACAGAGTGAATCTTACTCCTTATATAAGAGGAAAAGGCTTTTTGCTTTTGGGGGGAGTTTAATACATGGATTAGAACACTGCATCACAGTAATGTTAGTTGAGTCTGTTCAAGGGATGGGGATACTGCCTGTCTGGCACTATTTCCAGAAGACACATTTTCCACTAAGCCTGTGATTTCATAGTAGTTTAAGCCAAAGTAAATTGGCGTGCTGTGGTCTAGTGCTACCCCTAACTTCTACTTGCACATTCCCGCTCCCATCTCTTTCCCTCTCCTTTCTAGCAAGCCTGTAGCCTTGGCTGAGGCAGCCAGGGCTGCTCCCCACATGCAGTAAGTTTTGCAATACAACGGGATGGAACATCAGAGGTGCTGTGTTTCTGTAACACCCAAGAAGCTAAGTCACCACCTGGACCAAAATTCTGGGAACTTGTGGCCTGCCTTAATCAAATCCGCTTGTCCAAACAGGAAGCCACTCAGTGCTGTTCTGCATTTCCATGGCTGCCCTAGGATGGAGAATGGGGAAGATACTGTTGAGTATTTTTTTCTAGTTCTACCACTAATTGACATTCTTTCTGACCTCTGACAAAACAACTTAATTTGTAGTTGTCCAAACTGTTCAATGGGGCTATCAATACACTTGATCCCATAGGAAACTTGCACGGTACCACCCTGCGTGGGTGAAGACATTTGAGATCCTCAGACAGAAACTGTTCCACCTGTCCCAATTTCTAGAATGAGGATTTTGTGAGTTAATTGTATGTTTGTAAACATGGGGTGAGAAGTCCGAGAAAATACCAGAAATCAAGAACTCTGGAAAAATGTCAGAAAGAATATTTCATTCCTCTCACTCAGAAGTTTGTAAATCTTCACAGTCTGTCTTGAGAAAAATATTTTTTTTTTGCATGATGTCACTTTTCAGACTATGGCTAGTGTCACTTTGTCCCCATGTAAAAAATACTGAGATCAAAAGAAAAGATTGCTTATAATTATGTCCACCTTTGTTCTTTTGCTGGGGGGAAGGATGTCACAGGCAGCCCAGAGCATTAACCTGCCTGGGCTCTGCTGCACAGGAGGGACTGGAAGAAAACTGAAGATCCATGAGATTCAGTTTAGAAAAACAAACTGCTAAGAGGCCAAGCACCTCTGCCGGTCCCAACTATTGGAGTTTATCGAGCACTGAACTCCAGACTTGGCTCTGTGACCCTCATGAGAAAAGTTGAACAGGTTGCCAGGAATGAAAACAGAAAAATGGTGTTGTTTCCTATTCAAAAGTTTCTGTCCTTGCCCGTATGCAGCGAGCGAGTTTCCATGGGCAGCACTGCTGGAAGCCTGCTTCCTCCTCCTGCATCTGGGGGGACAGTCTAGGAGTGAATGCGGGAGATCAGGTTGACAAAGAGCTGAGTATTATCCTGAGGATAAATGAGTTAACCCATCACTGCAAACACTGGGCTGGCGGATTTTAGTGCAATTAGCTCCACAAATACCAAGACATGCAGTCTGCAACCAGACTAAAAGGTCTCCTAAACAATTAGGGGACCACGGCCCCATGGACCCCTGTCATGCACATTAATGTCACTGGCCTTAGCAAAGGGTATGTGTGTGCTTTGATGCCAGGGGAATCCAGAGCTTGACGGCCCCATAAACTTCGTACCAGTTTTGGTCCCAACTCCCACGACTCGGTGGCATTTTATTTACTACACCTAATAACATTTAGTCAATAAACACGTACAGGTTGGAGAGTATGTCTAGTGTGAGCTTAATTACCTCAACTCTCTGCCTTCTCTTTTGTTATGTACATCATGGATACTTGACAGCATTAACATTCCTGGAATTGTATCTGCCATCCTTTGTAAAAGGATTGAATACTACGCATTAGTTCGGGCTCGTGGGGCATTTGTGTCTCCAACAACAGCTTAATTATGGACATTGTTTACTAATCAGTATTAAATTGACAGACTATGAGGGCTAATCTGGAGATTAACACAATAGCTTGTTTTCATTTTGTTCTTCTAGCAGTTTATTGAATGCAAGATTTAAAACAAGACCCTTTTGTGAGCCTAAACTTCCACATCACAGCCTGGGTGAGTGTAAAGACCTGTATATTTCCTTTCTGTAACTTAAGAGTGTGAGCACAAACGTTTTGCTTAATATACAAGAAGAATCCTAAAAACTCCCCGTGGTATTGGATACTCCTGGACAATAAGGTGTGTCCTTTTTGTAGGCTCAGTGGTTCACAAATCTTTAGACTCATTTAAGCCTTCTGTTTGTTCTGTGTCACAGGCTATGCAGAGTATCATCACTCAAACAAATACCAACAGACCCCAGGTCCCTAGCAGTAACCTGTCTAGCGAGAAGATCTGATGTTGCTACGTGCAGAGTTACTCAGGCTAAGCTGTGTGCAGTGCTGGGACATCTGGTTTGCCAGTACAAATTACTAAACTCCCTGATAGTTCTGATTTCCTGTGAACAATTTCCGTTGTTGGCCACAAAAGCGGCTGAGAAACTGGATGTCTGTCCTGCAAAGGCAGGTGCCCATTTGCTTAGGAGAAAAAGGAGAGTTCGTTTAGGGAAGAACACACATGAAACTGTCTTAGGTGTGTTGTGTGTCTGTCCATCTTGTCTGACTGCAGCACTTGTGGCTTACAGTAATGATGGTGATGTGGCCTATCATGTTTCCAACACGATGTTCAACTCTGATTTTTCAGGCTGCTGAAAATACCTTGGGTTTTTTAGTCTAGAGAACTTTGCTTATTGATGGTTTACTTAGCTGAAGAAAACTCGCTCAGTAAAACTTACTCACTTTCTGCAAGAGTGCTGTAGAGCAGGAGGAAGTGATGCTACCCTAATTCACAGCAACAGTGATGGTGGGAATGTGGATAAACCAACCAGAAACGAGTGGAAAGGGCTGTGTCTGGCACACTCCCTTCTGTGCCAGATGTGGCAATTCTCATCCACAGGAGTTAATAACAGTGTGACACTCCAAATTACCTTACAGTGCAGCAGCCATTCTACTCGTGGCAGGAAAAGGTGGCAAACATTTCTGCACTGGAATGCCCAGCAGAGTGTCTCCAAAGTCAGTGCTCTTCTGGTCCATGTACTCCTCATGCTGGAAGTAATTAGTATAAAAACCCTAATCTTTTTTTGCATCCGAGCCACGCGGTATAATCCAGCCTTTCAGAAGGATAAATCAGTATTTCTGAGCTCACTTGGATTTAATGTAAACAATAAAGGGCTAATTCAATAAAATGGCTTTGACCCATCAAAATCCACTTTCAGGAGCTGTACTGTAGGCTCGGAGCCCACATGGTGTGTTGTGCATGCGGAAATCTTCAAACCTGCCGGTCTGGAGAATAGCTGACAATGCAGATGTACCACTCCTAAGAAGAGCCAGTTGTTAGAGATTTTGCACCTGGCTTTTTGGGGTCATATGCCTTCATTCTTAGAGAATTTGTTTGTCAAATATGATATGACAACTTTTCTGATTTATTCACAGGTCTTAGAAAAAACAAAGGAAGGAAAACCAAACAGAAAGACAGCTGGGACCAAAAAAAAAAGCAGTAGATTTATTTATTTTTTTTTAATTTTTATGTCTAAAATTTTTCAGAGGAGTGGTTTTCAGGAAACTTGGAATATTTCTATTGATCTGTCTCCTGGGAAAAAAAAAAACAACCCTCACAAGAATGCTGTTAAAAATTAAGGCATCCAAATGTATTTGCTGTCTTCTGAGAATTGAAGCTAGAGATTTCCAAACATTTCAGCTCGCAGACTGAAAAGCCTCCCAGAGGTGCAGGCTCTTGAACAGAGAGTTTAGGACTGTGGCAAATAGGCTCTTTTATCGTTGCGCTGCTGACTCCTTGTCCCTTGGTCACAGGTTGAAAGTCAGTGATGCAAATGATTGGTTATTGTAGCAAAGCTGAGTTTTACTTAAGTTTTACTTTTGCTCCTTGCTGCTTATTTACTTAAAGCGTTGTTCTTTTACAGAGGAGCAGCAGGGTTTTATAAACAGATTCATATTGGCTTCCCCCATGTGAACGTCCATCCACAAAGCACACATTTTAACTATTGTGTGCAAAGGTTAAACACTTTTGTCTCGTGATCAACCTTTTTTTGCAGTCGCTCATATTCAAGTCCTTTTTAAGCAACAGTCTTGAAAGGGTGAGCACTAGAATGTTTTCATGGGACTCTTGGGAAGCTGATAAAGTTTGCTAGTTAATCCAATAAAGCTAAGTCTGTTGCATCAGACCACATCAGTCAGATCAGTTTACACTCTGGCTTTTAAAGCGGGTCTTTGTTTATTTTCTTAAAGAAGTACCTGCTACCTGTACATAGGCTCTCAGGGCAGGAGGGACCACCCCACCGATCACCTATTTCCAACCCCCTATTTCGTAGGCTGTCTGGGGTTTTCTGTATTAAAGCATTATATTAAAAGTGTATCTGATTTTAAAGGCTAAGAAGAACAAAGTCAGCCAAATCCTGTACTAAGGTGTTGCAATATTTAATAATATGTATTATAAGGAAATTTCTTTTTATTTTAGTGTTGAATTCACCTTTCTCCACTGCATCTGGACACAGGATTTTGCTGTACTTTTGTTAGCTCAACAAGCTCCTGGTTGTCCAGTCTCTTCTCTATGTATTAAGCTCATAAGACTGAGCTCCTTAAGCCTCATATTAGAAAAGCTTTCCTTTTCAATACCTGAATATTTTTTTGTAGCCCTTCTTTGGATACTTGAGGAATATTCTAACCTCCTTCAAATCATGGGCATCACAGCTAACCAGCTACTCTAATTGTTGCCTCACCTGTATACAGAGGCAGTGTTGCATTTCTGCTTCCATTTCAGAGACATCCTACGATCAAATGAACTATTTTCTTTGCCACAGCATCTGAGAGATTTGTGTCTGTCACCCCTTGAGTCCTTACTGCTTTCTGAGTCAATCTCCCATCCCGCTGGCAAAACCTACATTATATTTTAATATGTACGAAGTGATCCATCCATGATAACACACTTCTTCTTTCTATCCTTTGCAGACATGGGCTTGAAAGCGGGTTATCTCACAATCTGATGAGAACTGAATAGAGGCACATTACTGCTCGCTTAGATGTTTGGAGGCATCGAGGCTTGTGTGTTTCTGTACCATCTCTGGCAACCTAACATGTCATTGCAAGGAACCAAGTGCTCTCTGTTTTCTCCTTTCTTTACAGAAGGAGATGTAACCAGTGATTTTCACCTTCAGGATAAGTGATTTATCCCCAGGTTTCAGCCATGCGATTATTTCTTCTTCTGGGAAAGGAGGGGAGAAGAGGAGGACATTAACACTTGTTTTTTACTATGTCTCCTACTATTACCACACAGAGGTTTTTAATCTTAGTCTCACTCAAACCACAACACTTTAAAATGCCTTTAGACATTGTCTGCTACATCTGGCTGTGCCAGTTTAAGATACTATCCTCAGCTATTTTTCACCACTAGAATGTAGAGATTCCTTCTTCCCCACCTCTTCAGAATTCAGCCAGATTAAATCAGTATGTGTGTCCACAACAGTCGTAGTCTCTCTAAACCAGAACTGCCTCACGCTCACCTCTGCTTTTTCTGCTCACTTCTTCCCATAAACTTCAGTAGTCATTGGACTGAGTAGTCAGGTGACTTGGAGAAAGCAAAGCTGTTGATAATTGCTCATTTTTACTTGGGGTTAAAATGCAGTCACGTTAGGTTCATTTTGTAATTTAGGGATAAATCTCTAGAGAGTAATTCAGACCACCTAAATTCTGATTTTCCTCCTCTCTTTTTAGGAAATCTGAGGATAAAGTTACATGATACAGTTGAGCTGATCTAACATCTTGCCCTTCTGCTGAAAGAGGTAGTTCTGCTCCTCCCAACTTCCCACTCTACAGTCCTGCCACCCTTTTTCAGCATCTAAATAGCTGTCCTGTGTAACTGTGCTCTAAACCATCTCACTGAACAAGTAGATGAGCACCAGGCGTGGCACAAAAGAGAGACAGCAAAAGGGTGAACCAGCCTTTTCAGTGACAGTTTGCTGTTAGATTGGTTTAGAGGTATCATTTGA
>JANHFX010026665.1:111832-124635 GCA_027560015.1 Chloroceryle amazona | reverse complement strand
CACAGTATTTGTCTTCTGAACCAGAATTTTGCCTTGAATAAAACTAGTGTTGCTTGTTTTAAAACCAGTTCAACCATCAGAAAACTGTGAATGAACGTGCACGTTGGGTCTCCTGCAGGTAGTTGGTGAGGACAATGCCTGAATGTCCAGAGATCTTTGTGTTGATTATTCCTGTTTTTATCAACTGGAGATTGAGCCCATCTTATTTCTTTAGTCTTCCTTCAATGCCACATAGGGTTGGAGGTGGCGGTAGGGACCACTTGGAGTCTAATGTCCCTAAAGTTGAGACATTCTCTGTTCCATATGGCTGAACACTGGTATATCATCAGATTTCATTTGTGGAGCAAGAGTAAACTTACCTTCCATGTTCCTCCTTTGTATGCAACCTATAAAAGGCTTCATTGTTTTAAAAGCAAGTTTCTGGACTGAGGGAGAGCCGCGCAGTAGTGGAAACATCTATTTTATTTGTGTTCAGGCTAAGAACAGCATTCACCTCTTAAGGCTGCATTTCCCGCCGAGGCAGGCAGCCTCTATTCCCATGGTTTGAAAGGGACAGGGTGTCTATGGGGTAGGACCTCCCCACTCTCAGTGTCCCCTTGTGCTTTCCAAGTGCTTCGCATTCCTTACAAATTACAGTCTTTTGTGGTACAGAATACTGTGCTATTTTAACCAATTGGAGGGCTGGTGGTGCTGAGGGGGAGAGAATATAATAGGCTGAGAAGTATTTTCTTACTGTGCTAGATGGTTTGTTTAGGCTTTCATCCTGCAGCATGGTCTGAAGGCATGGACCCTTCCAGGCCTGGTGGGGCTGGCTGTGAGTAGAAGAGGTCTCCTCTACCAACACATCCTTGATTGTGGCTTCGTGTGTGAAATCCACTGTCGACTGTAGCTCCTCCATATCCTTAAAGTGATCAAACAGTATAAAGGAAACAAGTTATCAGCTATAAATCCCAGAATACTGACAGGCAATTTACTTACTGAGCCATAGGCAGCTAATTTAATCCCAGGTTATTTCATTTCAGGTGGTAAAATGATTATTAAATCCCAGATCACTTGAATCCGATGGGAAATATGAAAAGAACACACAAGGAAAGAGCATCCGAGATGAAAAATGTTTAAATTTACACTAGAGAGACAATAAGCAAATTATGGACTTCAAGAATCCCTTTTTCAGGAGGCTGTGAAAAGTGTCAGGAGAAGGATCCAGAGATCAAAAGGAGACAAAAATGTTAACAGATCTTCCTGAGAACAAGAATGTGGCAGCAGGAGACTTGTTAGAGCCATCTAGGGTGACAGGATAGAGGGAGAGAGACATACATACTCTATAAGGTAATCTAAAGAAATTGGCCCTCCCTGTCTAAAGCAAAAAGAGCCGAGAGCTGGCAGTAAGCACCAGTAAGCCCCGGGGAGCTACTAAACAGCTGTATTGCATATATTGTTTTTAAGATTTGTTTTCTCAGAATAGTTTGGTTATAAGATCTGCCCAGATTCTGTAGATCTAGGCTTTTCACACTGCCAGCGGTAGAAAACAAATAGCATCCTTGGAGCAAAGTATTTTTAGTCAGAACATGAGTCTGTGTACAGATTTCAGCTGTGGATCAAACATTATTTTTCTAACTTAAACCAATTATTATCTTCAACATGCAGCTTTTCAAAACTCCAGTGTATTCTCAGAGCTTTGCCTGTGGTTCACGTATCCATCCATCCATCTCTTCATCCGCACAAATCCAGCGTAAATTGTAAATTGAACCACACACTCGGGTGAGTGACATTTGTGTAACGCCTGGTGCCAAAAGGTGCAATAGAAAGGCAGGACCTGGACTGATTTCAGGAATCTGTCCAGAGTAAATGTTATTGATAATAACTTCTGAATATGCAGCCAGCATCTATGCAATAGAAAACAGCATTGCCTTTGTTTCTGCTGTTCTGTTTATTCCATTCATTTTCATCCATACTAAGTCCTAACAAATATAGGATTTATTCTGAAGAAATCCCTACGGAGTTCTTTCCTTTTAGGAGAAGAGTAAGTTCCTCAGTCTTAGGGTAAGAACATATTAGGGGTAAGAGGAAGTAACTAGGGGCAAAGTAGGTGTTTCCCAAAGGTATGCTGATTTGGGAGTTGAAAGGGGAAAAGAATTTGCTGCAGCCTTGTGAGAAATAAACACCCCTTGGGATAATCCAAACTAAGAAACCCTCTCTTTTACACTATTAAGAAATTTCTTCCTACATTCTTAATGTACCACATTTCCTGGTATTAATGATGAGAGTACTTCTGTCCTCCAATGCATCGTTCCTGTTACACTTGCTATTCAAGAAGAATCTCATGGCTCCCCTTAAGATGCAGAGGAACACAGACAACAAGAAACAGTTCAGGATTTTGAAAGATTTGGAACTCCATGTTGTTGTATCCCAAGTAATTTAATAACTTAGTAAGGTTTTAGTCCTTACTTTTGACAAATTTCTTGGTGTAAATCGTCCATTTACAGCCGTGCTTCCAACATGAGCTCCAAACTCCAAATGTCCATGTGCTCTGAGTACAGTCAAGTGCAAAGAGCTTTGAACTTCCTCCCAGTTTTTGGGCACAGTATGGGAGGGAACCAGGATGCCCAAAGTTAGAGGGTGTGCTAACCAAAGGTGAAAAAAACCTATGGCTTGTGAACATCTACCCACAGTTTGCAGAAATCTGTGTGGTGTAGCTGTTTTCACCTGCTGAACTGCATAGATCAATAACTTTCTAGTCATTATTCTGCAGAGTCCCTTTGCATGTCTCACATAAGAGTAGAAAAAGTGAAAGCTCATGTAAGTACAAACTGGAGCAGAGCAGCTGCTTTCTTTAAAGGTGTGTTCCACATCTGAAAAAACCTGAAAATCCCTCCTGCAGTCCTCATATGCAAAGAGAAGGAAGGTGACTGGAACAGGAGGAATATTTGTGCTGATGGGATTCCACCTCCTGCAAATGCTGCTCTTCTAAAGAAGATCTGCTTCCCTGGGAGAACTGTGGAAGTGGGGATGGATGATTTTGTTTGCCACAGAAATCTGCAGGCCCCAGCCATGTTACTCAGATAGTAGTCGAGAAAACATGCTCTTAAAGATCACTTCTGTTGAGCTTCATAGGAACTGTGTCGCTTACTTCAGTGGGACCTGGATCAGGCCCTAATCTGCTAAAGAAATAACAGCGACATGCCTGTTTTCCCTCCTGGCCCCCTACTTTTGGCCATTCTGCCCACCACAGTGTTTATACTTTCTCAAGCTGGGCTGGTTGGATTGCAGCAGCACAGACAGACTGCGTACGCCTCTGACCCAGGGAGCTCTTACAGCAGAGAGAAGCATTGTGCTGCAGCTTTTTTGCTCGGGCAGCTCCTCCAATTATTAAGGGAATAACCTCAAAGAATCTAAGGAATCACAGATATTCTGGGGAAAAAAAATAATATCTGTTGGCTGAAAGTGGTTGTATAGAAAAAGAAAAGAATGAATTGTCATCTTGATTCAACATGTCTGTTATATCAATCATTTTCTCTGAGTGGGTAGCAAAGATATGATCTAAGAGGTGCAGGATTCTTATTTCCCGTTGGAAGCTGCACATACCGTTTGTGTGAAAGCAGAATGTTTTTATTTTGATTTATTCCCCAAATATTTTTATCAGCCAATTTCAACGGGAATGTGGCAAAAAGCATATAGGTGTTTCAGGCCATAGACATCGCTTTAAGATCGTCTAGCTCTTTCATAAGGCTTTATATTATATAGTCTCCAAAACTTTCAAGCCTTGTGCTTTCTAGTGATGTGCTGATTTTCTGTGTAGCCCAAGCCCAGGTTCATACTTTGGTATAAGAGTCATTCTTTTCCTTTGATAAAATGTACAATTAATTATGGAGCAATCATCTTCACAGTTTACTTCTCTCCCATCCCAGAAAAAAACAGAGAAATCGGAATAAAATGGCAAGTGCCATCATCTGCCCTGGAAATCGGTGCTGTACTCACAGTGATAAGCAGCTGGATCAATATCCATGTTGATATTTAGGCATCTAACTACTCTTGGATTTCACTGGGAATTCAGACACTTAATTAGGATTTAGTTTGAATATCTCTGTGCACCTGGCTCTACGCCTGGCATGAGGTGTTAGCAGGATCAGCCCCCTCAGCTCAAATCTGCCATGATCCTTCTGTAGGCAAGCCCATGTGCTCCCCAGTGACTTCAGTGGAGTCAGGGAGGGCCTGGAGGCTGCTTCTGTGGAGCTCATTTTTGAATCTGAGTCCAAGTTTTATTATGAATGAGGAGATTTCCATCTTTTTCTTTTGGTCTGTGTGGTGATTTCTTTGCCTCTAAGGTATCACAGAAGCAAAAGGAGTAATTGGAACAGGTTAGCAAAATACAAGACACAAGCAAGTAATTGTTTCAGTAATCAACTTTAAAAGGCTGGGACACTGAGTTTCCTTCAAGGCTGGTTCCTTTTCTTCCTTGGATTTAGAACCAGTTAGTGTAATCTGTAGGCAGCGCAGACAGCGCTAGGACAGCGTACACATATCCCCCGGGACAGGTTGGAGGGACTGGGAGTGATGAGCCTTGCTCAGGAGGCAAAATTGGATCTTGTTTAGTGGTGGACTTGGCAGTGCTGGGTTAAGAGTTGGACTTGATGATTTTAAAGGTCTTTTCTAACCAAAATGATTGCATGATTCTATGATTGTAATATATCCCTGGAGAAGAGAAGACTGAGAGGGGATCTGATCAATGCTTATGAATATCTAAAGGGTGGGGATTAAGAGGATGGGGACAGATTCTTTTCAGTGGTGCCCAGGGACAGGACAGGGGACAATGGGCACACACTGGAACCCAGGAAGTTCCACCTAAACATCAGGAAAAACTTCTTTGGGTGTGAGCTTGTCAGAGCCTGGCCCAGGCTGCCCAGAGAGGCTGTGGAGTCTCCTTCTCTGGAGAGATTCCAACCCCACCTGGACCCTGTGCTGCTGGGCCCCCTGCTCTGGGTGACCCTGCTGGATGGAGCAGGGGGGTGGCCCCAGAGCATCTCCAGAGGTCCCTTCCATGCCCCACCATTCTGTGATTCTGTGGTACCAAGCAGTTCCCAAGCAGGAACCAAACAGCTCTTGATGCCCATCCAACCTTGGCAAGCCATGACCTTGCATCTGGCTATATTACAAGATGTGGAACTAGACAGATGAGCTCCACCTATCAAATAGTCCAGCTCAAACTGAAGAATTGACATGTCCTTGTTGTTATTCTTTCCTTCACCCAGCCTTGTGTCATCTGTGAACTTTCTCAGCAGCAATACCACATCTTCTTCTGTACTCTGGAATATTTCTGAATGGCACTGTCCACAGTGAGATCCCTGTACTCTTGGAGCTCCTAGGTTATGTTCTTAGCACCTTTGGACTCAAATTTCCTATGGAGTGGTTACTTGGCCTTGTTCAAACAATAGACCAGGTGCTGCATCTGTTTTCATAAAATACTATTTTGAACCAGACATTTTGTGAAGTGTACCCTGCAGGTTTTTGGTTTGTTTTTTTTTTTATTTCTTCTGTCAGCTCCACTACTTTTAACCAAATGAATTTATAATCACGGAAACACTTTAAGCATTTATATTTGCATTCCATTTCATTAGGAGGATTGATAGTACCTGAGTTGTGAGCCTTTAGCTTTATAACTGATTGCATCACATCACAACTTTATAATGGTCTTGTCTGGAAGTGATACTGTGTTGACCCTTTATGGGAGTCATAGCCTGGCTATGTCCTCTCCAGGTTGTTTTGAGGGCTGTGACAAGCCCCAGGGTCATTGAAGAGGGATTGGGGAAATGCCTCCATATGTAACAACTCTGTGTAATCTACTGTTTTCTGCTCCACATCCAGAACCCAGGATGGCTCCAGCAGAAGATATTGTAGCCTTGACCTGCTTCTCCCAGGCTTTTCTCCTCATGTCACACCTTGAAAAGGACTGTGCATGGGACCGATGACATCCACACCAAAGTGGAGCTTCCTTTAAATGCCTCCAAGGTTTGGAAACTGAAGATTGCCATCAGGTAAGAGGCCATAGCTGAGAGAGTTCTTTCCTGTATTTTCTTTGTACTTCAGCAGTGTTTACCAGCTCATCCTTTGTATTTTGAGACGCAGAAGTTCAACTGTTTTGTTGGTTAGTGCTTTCTGCAGGCACTCAGAAACCAAACTGCAGATTAATCTCCAAACAGTTAATGTACATTTCTAGAGGGGACAACCGAGAGAAAGGTGCACTGTCCTTATAAAGAAAAAAAAAGGAAAAGCCCACTCGACAATTACTTTTCAAGACAAACATTTAGGCAATTTGCCAGAAAACCGTAAAATGCTGTCCATCATCTGCAATGTGCATTTTGCTCTTGCAGCTTGTCCCAGTGACAGCTTTCAAGCCTTTGAATAAAGCCTAGAAAATGTTGTATTTCAAGGAATAGCCCTGGAAAGCTTTGATTCATTGCTTGTGCTCAGGATTTGTGAGATGTACTATAATTGCCTATGTTATTACTCTTGCAATATTTTGTATTACGTTACTGCACGTTTATAGACCAAAACTGTACAGACAGATAGAAAGTGGCCTAAGAAGGAGAAGAGACATAAATCAAGGTATAAACCTGCCCTGAATAATATTTTATGTTTCACTATATTGACCTGGAATTACAGGATAAAGACATTTTCCACTGGTGCACGATTCTTCTCTTGCTTTCTCAGTGTTTCAGGCTTGTTGTTCTTCATTAAATCCAGAATCTGTATCAAATGAGCTGTAGTACGCTGCAGCACAGGAAGGTTTCAAAGCAACAATTACTCTATTATTTCGGCAGAGATTACCTGTTTGAAATGAAACCCACACTGAATCCTTTCTGACCTGGTCCTTATTGTGATACTGATAACAAGCCACACTTTCCAGTCTTTATCTTACCTCCTACAGGGTAATCTTTTCTTCTGGAGCTTAATTCTGCTAATAGCACCCTTGACTGGTTGCCAGACAACAAACACAAGCAGGTGAAAAAATGAATGGCTCCAGTCTGACCGCTGATAAATGCTAGAGACTTTTTATTCTCAGAATTCCCTCCAAAATATACAACTTGACTGGTGGACAATCAATTACATTCCTCTTATGCTTCTCCCACCTTCAGACGGATTATTCTTTGAAAGAAATTGTGATGATCTTTTCTACAGCTTCAGATTCTTTTTTTTCTCCTCCTCCAAACAACAGTAAATAGTAAATCCAGATGGTAGAAATTACTTTTAAATTAAATCAGTTAATAGAGGGAACGTATGCTTATCTAATTCCCCCGTTTTAAGTGGTAACGATACGATGGAAATGGCTAAAACTGATGTGCAGTGAAGGTATGCAAAATAGTTTGAGATTGTAAAATGCTTTTTTTTCCCCCCCTTTTCTGATTTACTGTCCATGAAAATGAATTATAGACTCGTGAAGAAAACAGAAGTTTTTATTTGCTGAACTCAATAGGCTGCTTTCTGGGGACTTGAACTCTGCGAAGTGCTGAAAAAAAGATTACTGCATTCCACTGACGATTCTGTTTGAACCAAACGGGAGGGATGACAGTGTGTGCTGGGCTCTGCCTTTCTGCTTCCCAAAGAGAATCTCAGGGCTGTTCATTGTTCCTCTGCTGTGTGCATGAGAGTCAAGCCCTGAAGCACACGCTTAAGAAACTTCTCTAAATTACGCGTTTGAGCCCGGACTTTGCTTTAATCACTTCCTCTTAAAACTGACGAGTGCAGAAGATCCTTAGCACCTTGCAAGCTTGGCCTATATGTGAATCAAAGCCCGATATCCTGAGGAGGATGGTGTAAATGGATGTTGCTTCACTGAAATCAGTGAGCACGCAGTAATTTACAGCAGCTGAAGAGCTGATGGGGACTCATTTGTTTTTTCCAAAGTGATTTTGCTTTTACCATTTGAGTATATGATTATAAGGTAACTAGTTAGTGCTAAGGGGGAATATGGTTGGCTTCGCTGGAAAATATAAAAGTATCCACTGTTCCTTCAGGGAAATCATTTTAATAGATAACAGCATGTTGTACAATGTTTCATCAGTGATATTTAGATCTAAATTAGGAGCAGTTGTGAGATGGGTTGCCGATTTTCTTGTGATAAAAGGGAAATAGTTCAAGAAATATAGACCAGATGTTATCTTAATCCAATCCTCATGTACAAGAGCACACTATGAGACAGTAATAATAGTCCCTTCTACCTGTTTCTAATTTTCCTGCTCTGAAACACCCCCTGTGAAAAATAGATTAAACCAACACATCATTTATGAATCGGCACTAGGCGGGTTTGAGTTTGTATGGAATGCAGCATGCGTGGCACAGACCGGAGGGTGCAGCCCCTAGATTTTGATACATGTTTTAAAATGCTCGTTTGACAGTAACGTTTAAGACGGCAGCTCTTAGTGATTTAGAAGGAGAGGAGCCGGTTTGGGTTTGAATCAGGCTTTTGGTTCAGCATATCCCTACACAGTTTCAAATTTGTCATCAGTGTTTCTAGGCAGTATATGTTATACAATCCTCAGCAGGCCAAAAAAAGAGGGGGTTGATCCTCAGCTGCTGTAAATCAACACTGATCCATTGATTTAGATGGAACTACACTGATTTGTACCATCTCATGGTCTGGACAAAGTGTATTAACTTTCCTTGTGAAAATCCTTCACAACAAAAAGCCCCATTCACAGTCCTACTGCATAAGCAGTAACTAATGTGTCTCTGTTCTCGTAATAATGTTTAATACCTGCATCATTTCCTACTTGCTGGGGCAGTCGAAACATTACTCTTTGCTTTGACGTAAGAAGTCGAGTGCTACGCATTTGTAATATTTGGGACAGCTTTTTCCATAGCTCTCTTGTCTGAGCAGAAACTGGAATATTCCTGTCTTCTGGCATTAGTATGCCAAGGAGGCATTTGGGCAGCTGTCTAACGACTCAGGAGACAAGACTTCTATTTTCCTATGAGGATCACAGTGATATGAAAATACTTTATTCAGCTATATTCAGAACCATAAGGACTACTGGTGGCTTTTCTTTTTTTGGAAATTGCAGTAGCTGTGGGGGTTGCAATAATACCAACAACAGCCTTTGTCTAGAGTAGACACCTTGATGATTTGGACCTTTCCAAACTATGTTTCAAGCAGAGTAAAATCCTGTTTTCCAGATCGGATATTTTTGTATTTCTATGAACAGAGGAAACAAGAGCAGGCAATGAGACAATTAATCTTCAGAGGCTGCCCACACAGCTGGCTGGCTGCTGCAGGGACCGTGCGAGGACGCGACCAAAGTTTTCCTCTTGCAGCTAACTCCTTTGCCCTTCATTTATAGCACTGCAAATGGATTCACCCCTCTGTTGTTTTGAGGTGGGGGTGGTTGGTTTTGGTTTTGTTTTTTTTTCAACAGCTTTGAAGATAAATGGGCAAGCTTGTGCTGGGAAGAATGTCTCTGAGGGGCCAAAAGAGGCTGTAGGCTCACACTGGAGAGCTGGAATCTCATGGATTCCCATAAAAGTTTCATAACCTGACTGTGCAACTATAAAGACTCGTGGGTGATGTATCAACACGTTAGGGAAGAAGCGTTTGGTATTTTTGTAGGAGAATGTGTTTATTGTGTTTTAACCTCTTAAAACAACACTCACAATTTTATTTATATTGTGTCTAGGTCTCAAGGCCCTACTTACCTTCTGAAGGTCTAGTTTTGTTCACTTCTGTACAAATGCAGGCACTGAAATTCTCTCGAGTCTGTCAGGGTAGTAAGATGAGACAGGTGGATCAGCAGGAGCAGGAGGGGATGGAATGGGATGATAAATGACATGAGAAGGTGCAAAAATAGAGTCCAAGATGTCACATGCCCTGGACTGCTCACATCAATGGCAGAGCTGTCATCTGGGATAAGAGCTCTTTGGAAATACAGATGGAAAACTTGATGGATTAAAGTAGTTAATGAGAGAATAAAATGCAAACAAGAAAAACGAGGAGTGCTTGAAAATAGTTCTAGGAGCAGGAATCCACCTGGCAGACAACCTGTTGATTGGGAAAGCTTGAAATGCTGCAGCAGCAGCAGCAGCAGCAGCGATGGGTACACACGTCTCATCAAAATGCAAAGTGCTGTTTAGAGATCTCGGTGCTAAAAGGCACTGGTGGTGGTGATGGTGGGGTACGAGGGTTAATACTGAAAGCGTGTTATTAGTAATGACCAAAGACCTTTAGCCTCCTGTCCAAAATCCTTTCTTACTGTACAAAACGGGAAAGTAAACTCTATCATGTTGGGCTATTTAGTAAGCTATTAGTGCATTCATCTTTTCATCATTTGACAGGTGGAAGTAGTAGTCCAGCTTTTAGTTTTAATTATAAGGGATTCCAGATGTAGAATAGGACATAAATTAAAACCAGATCTACTCGTATGTCTTTTCAAAGTAAGCCAACTTCAAGGTATCTGCTTTTCATTTCAAAATGTTATTAAAGCTATTACTAAGAAATTCATAGTCTTAGCATGCTCCAATAATTGACACCTTTAAAGTGACTAAACAGATTTAGAGTGTGCAGAAAAGTAAATTTGTCTTAGAGAATGACTCTAATCATCCATTTACATATAATGGACAAATCAGTGTTTGTGTTCAGAAGGGCTGAGTGAGCAGTCTGCCTGGATGGCTCTTTCTGACTACTCCTTCAGCCTGGCCTGACCGCTGGGCGTTAGGTTGTTTCTGTGATTATGCTACTACGCAAGTGAAGATAAAGAATTAAGGGCTGATCCAAAGCCAGTGAAAGTCAATGGGAGTCTTTGATGAGCTTCCCATCATGGTCTCCTCCTCTCACAATGAGCTATGTTACATTATGTTGGAAGTTGCCTCTCTTTTTTTTTAAAAAAAAAAAGAAAATTAAACGCAGAACCATTTTTTTCCTCCAGTGGTAGTGTTCTTAAACCCCTAACTCTGTAAAGAAACCTGCAGATTCCTTTCTAAAAAGCCTTTCTTTCCCCAAGACCTATTTATCTAGCGATACGCTGCAACCATGCAAATAACGCTGTACGACTGACTTCATAAAAACCCTGAGGTTTCCAATAATTAGAATGATAGCTGGCAAGTCTGATAAATTAGAGAAATAACTTGTTTGGTGTAAACTGAGCCTGTTTCTGAGGCAGAAATGTTAGGCTTTTATCCTCTGGAGTGTGATTGAAAGGGTGAGAAGTTAATTTGGCAGCTTCGCTTCTATGGTTTCATAATGTTTCTCCTCCCCCCTCCCCTCAGCTTCAGGGAAGGACTGTGATTTCAGTACTTTGCGCCTGCCCTCATACAAGGCAAGAGCATGACCCGAAACGAAACCCCTCTCCCCAGGGCACATCCTGAGCAGTAACAGCTTGGCTCAAGTGTTTCTTATGAACAGCCGTCCAGAGCACTTGATCTAAATCATGCCATTTCCTTCACAGTATGGCACAGTTAACAAGTCAGTGCATCAACACAATCTGCAGATGGCAGTTCAAAAGGTGCACGTTCCCCAGCAAGATAAAGGGCAATGAGTTCCATGGGTTAGCTCATTACTTGGATTCAGGCAGGGGCTCCGTAGGGGTGTGAGGGAGGAAAAGGGGGCAGGCAAACCTTGAGAATGCATGTCTACACAAATAAAGCCAGCGTTGCAAGAAGCATGTTATTGAAGGAAAGCACAAACAGCTTGGAGAGCATGGCTTCCTCCAGAGGTGCCTTGCTTCACCTCCTGAAAGCAAGAGGAGAAGGGGAAGGGGACCAGTGCCTGCGTGCCTTCATTTATCCTGGCAAAGACAACGCCGCTTGCTAAGCAAAGCCCCAGAATTCAGAAGAGGGAAGCGAGCCATCGGCAAGGGCCGGGGCTTGCGTTGCTCTGCATCCCGCTCGAGAAGGAACCTGTTTCTGGAGCGTCGCAGAAGGGCTTCTAGAGAGCAGCATGTACTCCTGCGCAAATTACATTAGAGCTAAATGTCCAGTGAAGAATCTCTGAGACATATTAGTCCTTTAGACTTCAAAACAAGCTTAAATTGGAACCATATTGCTGGAATACTTCTTAGCTAACATTTATATTACTTCAGTTACCAAATCCAGACTAAGTCCCAGGACTCGGCAGGGGAGGACATAATATATGAGGAAGTAAGATGGGGGTGTGCACTTCTGGCCTCCTATTTTATATAAATGTACAAAAAGTTTCCTCACACTAGCAAGGAAATGACTACAAGGCCCTAAAATGCCGATTTCCAGCGGCAAACGAGGGAAGTCCGCTGCCCCTCCTCCCCTCTCTGCCCTGACCATTCTGTGTGTGCCATGCCTTGGGGATAGTTTGGATTACTTGGAGTAAGACTGTTGCATAGAAGCTCAGGTATCAGAGCAGATAATTATACACATATAGCTAGATACAGCAAAGGTCTCAGTGAATTGTCAGAGGATGAGATACATCTCGGGAGACCAAACAAGCCTCCCCTATACTGATCTTTGTAAATGAATCTCTTTGGGAACTATCAAGATGGTGCTTTACCACGATTTTCACTGCTGAGGAAAAAGGAACTCTTCCAAGCTGTTTGTTTTCCAGTGTTGTATCAAAAGCTGTCGAGTGAAGATTTTTTTCTTTCCGCGCTTACGTTAGCATGAGTGCATGAAAGGCGCTAACGTATGTGCTGAGCTCTGAGTTCCTGCAGCAGAGAAGTTCAAGGCAGGTTAGGCAAGAGAGAAACAGTAACACCGCCCCCCCCCCCTCTCCCCATAACTTCAAAAATGCAAATGGGGACTTTTCGGGATCATCCCTGGTCTAAATCGCAATTATATCGGACAAGCGG
>JANHFX010026665.1:93146-111732 GCA_027560015.1 Chloroceryle amazona | reverse complement strand
TGGTCTCCTGCACCAGCGAAGTTCAACGAAGGTTAGGAAAAAAAAAAACCGTAACCCCCCCCCCCCCCCCCTCTCCCCATAACTTCAAATCTACAAAGGCTGACTTTCCGGTGAACTCCCTGGTCTACATCACAATTCTTCTGGAGAAGCAGCGCTAAAACTGGGAAGGGCAGATCCTGAGTGGCTGCTAGGCAGAGGTGTGTTGAACTGAGTTCATTCCTCGTGTAAATTGATTGATTTAGTAGAGTTATGCCAGAGAGAAATTTGGCTTCGGGCTTTGGGGTGATGTGTCGTGTTTCTTTATTTAACCTACCGAACAGGTGCTTAGGAACAGCATCTTCCACTGGTTTATCCAGAAATCTTCACTTCTTTCTTTCCTTATCCACTCTTTAGTATCCTTCCAAGCTGTGCTGAGTTAAAAACTGAGCCAAAACTTCAGGCTGTGCCCCACTGGGACACACAGGTACGCAGCGTGTTTCACCAGGCCCTGTATCCATTTCTTTCTTACAGCAGTGCCTGGTAATTGCTGGGTTTTTTTCCTCAATTCAGTGAGATAAACGAAGGATAAAGAGCTGTGACTCTCAGAGATTTTTCTGGATTTGGTGAGTTCAGCCTTAAGCTAAAGCAGCTGAAGAGGACTTCAGTGGTACAGAAATAAACTTCATTTCATTAGAAATGTTCCTGCCTCTGCTGAGATCAGCAGAAAACAAGTGAGCCCCGAAGGTTTCAGACCTGAGCTGACAGGCAGCAGTCTTTAGCAGTGATGCAGGTTGTTCACGGTGTGACTTCTCTAGACTGCTTTTTAAAAGCTGCACTTTCTGTGCTAGAAGGATCTTTGGCCAAACAACAGGTGTAGGACACGCACAGGTTTTCAGACACCGGGAAGCAGCTAGTTATTTCTCTCTGTTGGGCAGCAGCCTTCAAAATATTTTCTCTTTGCTGCAGACTGCAGGGCCCAGAGCACTTTCAGTGAGGTGGCTTGAAGGCAGTAGGGCTCTGCCTTGGCTAAACAGATCCCGCTTCTCTTTCAGAGGTCTCTTTGATATCTCAGCATGGTGCTGCATGGTGCTGTGCTGTACATAGTGTGTACCATTTCTGTAAGGTATACTATTTTTTTCTATCCTTTTTCCAGTCTCTCTGGAGAAGACATGAGGAAAGAGAGATGAGAATCCT
The DNA here is from genome assembly GCA_027560015.1 of Chloroceryle amazona. Classification (NCBI taxonomy): domain Eukaryota; kingdom Metazoa; phylum Chordata; class Aves; order Coraciiformes; family Cerylidae; genus Chloroceryle; species Chloroceryle amazona. The sequence goes on along the minus strand of JANHFX010026665.1, from coordinate 110,559 downwards.
TGTGCTCAGCCTTTCCCATCTATAAGCAACAAAGCCACGTGCTCTCTGTGCTCTGTCTTTTCACTGCTGTGGAGCACAGCTTGCCATCCCCTGTAGATGGTGGAGGACCTCGTTCCTAAGATCTGGGGCAGCCGCAACCTGCCTAATCTCCTATCTCTGTGGCTGTATCCTTCACAGCCATGGCTTGCAGAGAAAGTGTTGTTTGCATTCTTAAGTTACACCTTAAGTTCAGCCGGGTAAGGTACACCTGATAAACAAACGTGTGTGACTTATGAAAAGGATTATATGACATGGTTGCTTGTAATAGCAGGAAACAGAACTTAGTGAATTAAGTCCCTTCCATTTTCATCTTCCTGTGATTTCCCTCCTAATGATGGATGTCAGAGAAGACTATGTTTTATTCCAGTAGTTCTTACTGATCAGCATGCTCATATTTCTTAGATCTACAGTTGAAATCTCTGGCATTGTGTTGAAAGAGAATCTCAGACCCTCACAGTGCCTTAGTCTCCCAGAAAACATTCTGCATCTTTATCATGACACATCGGTGTTATAAGAGCACTGAGAAGCCCTGAGGATGGGGACTTGGGTGTACAGGGAGCCATGAGACATGAAATAAAGAGATGGATCTCACACGAGCAGTCTGCAGCAGCGTGAGCACACAAACCTGGGTCTTCTGCCTCCCAGTCCCATGCTTTCATCATGAAATCACTCAGTTCTTTCAGCTGGATCTCCAGGCTCTGTTCTTAGCACTGTAGTTTCTCTGTCCCTCATGGAAACCCCAGGGCTGGGCTTCACAGACTGACTGCAACTCTATCCCTTTGGACTGTAATTGATTTGGAGTCAGGTGGTGGTGTAACATAACCCGTATGGAATCTGTTGGTGAAGTTTATGGCCATTCAGTTTAATAAAAAAAAAAAAAAAGAAAAAAACCCCACAAAACAGGAGGAGGAATATAGAAGGGGAGTAGGAAGTGAACCAAATTTGAATTCTGGCATTTGAAGCTGTGGTGTTTTGCAGCCCAGGGACAAAAGCTTGTAGAGGCCTTGGGTGTGGAGGAATCTATCGCTAGTTCATGCACCACAGTCCTGCCCAGCCTGGCTGTGACAGCCTCTGTGTCTACAGAAGAAAAGGAGAAATGCCTGTCCCCAGTTCTGGTCAGCTTTTGAGCCAGCATGGAAAAGCTGAGAATTGCGGAAGGAATGCAAAGAATATTTTAAAAATATATAATAATAATAATTGCCCCATGGCTCACTGTGCACTGACTGAGTGGCTCCAGTGAATCCCTAGACTTCTTTCTCCCCTCACCTAAATTTCCAGGGCTTTTGTGTAGGGAAGGAGGATATTCCAGTGGGGCTTCTGGGTCCCTTGAGGCACTGCAGGCAGCTTTATGTTAGCTGCAGATTTGAACAGCTGATTCTAGATGGAAAGTATCAGAAGGAAATGGGAAGATCTCCATTGACAGTACTGGATTTGCTGATTTGGCAAATTCATCTGGAAGGATAGAGATGACAGGCCAAGAAATTGTTCTTTCTGTGAATCCCTTTCACAAGGCTTTGTAGAGGCTTGAAGATTTGCACTTCCAGGTGCAACACGTTCTAGAGAAAATTTCTTACCCAGCTGGTGGGTTTCCCTTACGAGTCACCCTGACAATGCCAGCAGTGGTATGGGACAAGCATTCTGTGGTGCATTTGTGATAAGCAAGACCATAACTTTGTACAGGTGAAAATCAAAATATAGAGAGTGAAAAAGGCTGCTGTGAGAGCTCAGATCTTGTCCGTATGTAAAGTATTGTGAGACAAATGCTCATAGCTTTGCTGCAGCTGTGGTGATTTACTGAGAGGAGGGAAACAAAGTCAAAGGGAAGCAGAACCAGTTGTCAACAGGCCTGTGTGTACAGCTAGGAAAAAAACAGGCAGGCCTTTGAACGCACAGTGAAGGTATTGCTGTTGTTGCTGTCATTACTGTAATCTAGGATCTTGCTTTCCAGGAGGAAGAGGAAAGCCAGTTCTCACCCGAGGCTGTAGGCAGACTGTTCCTGTCTCTCTTGGTAGAAGCAGTGCTCACCTCGTGCAAAACGCTGTCTTACGGAGTGGCTTTGGAGAGCCATCCTGCTGTTGCCACAAGTGGAAGTATCGCTCTCCTATGCAAGTGATGTGTGAAGGACAGAAAGTAGCAGTTGAGGAGAGAGAGAGTTTGCCTTGAAGCACTTTAAGCCACCCAGGCATCCTAGGACACCTCAGGGCTTTGATTACTCTCCTGTGGCTCCTCCAGCCAGTACCAACAAGGGGACATTTCCTGAGGTGTTTCAGTCTCTCCGCTAACACAACCCTATGGAGCATGTGCCGTGGGTCACGTGCTCCCCCTTCCCCTGTACACTTAGTGTCCCAATGGTTCCTTTCCCAGAAACTGTCCCAGTCCCTCTTGTCATCCCTGCTCTGTGAAGTCACCATCACATGTGCTGCACACACTGGGATCCTGGCTCAGAGCAGCCTTTGGGGTGATCTCTGCCCCGTGGTGTGTGTGTGCTGGTGTCCCAGAGCACTCCGGGACCACGTCCTCTGTTCTGTACTGTTACCCTGTTCTCCTTCAGTGGAAAATGAGAAATTGACTGGTTGAAACCAGTCAATTTGTAGTGAAAAATAACCTCCTATAGAAATGTTAGATCAGTAAATGAAAACAGTAATAGGGCCTTCTGAATTACTCCATGACTTTCTTAGCAAAGGTTACAATTTTCCATTGCATTTTGTCAGGCACTTACCACAACTGTAGAATGCTGCTTCTTTGCTATTAAGCTTTAACAGATTCTTCCACAGAGGTGATATTTTTTTTAGAGAGAAAATACTAAAGCCCCACATGAACACAGGAAACTTCATGAATTTTTTATAGTGAAATTTTTCCACTAGGGAAGTTTACACTTTGCAAAATGTGTGGGACCATAAACTGCAAAACCGCACAGAGAACCACAACTCCTTTGTACTTTAAAAATAGACATAAAAGTAATTTCTCCAGAAAGAAGGAGCATATTTTTAAAGGTGAATATTTGTAGGGCTTATAAAAGCTATTGGTCTGTTCTTGGAAACGGAATGATACTGTTTAAAAAAGGAAAAGACGCAGATTGTGGTGAGTCCACTGAGACTTAATCATCTCAGCAGCCATAGCACAGCTGCACGAGGATGTGCAGTGTTGCCACCCAGCATCTGAGCCTCTGGTTCCCCACTTTGACAGACATGAGGGGACAGCAGAGATGGTGCACAGAGAGGAGCAGGCAAGTGGTGGAGAAGGTCATGAAGAAACTTAGGCTTTTTAATTTCTCCTACAGTGTACCAGCCAGTGGAGTGCAGCTGGAATGAGGGAAAGCAAGCTGTGCAGGCCTTGGGACTGCTGAGTTTTCCCCCACTCTGCAACAAGTGGTACGCAGAGAAGGGGTCATACTTTCTTCTCTCAGCATCTTGGGGGTGCTGCAGGAATGACCACACTCAAGGCTTTAAGCCAAAACTCAATCTCACCTGACTGGCTGTGCCATTTGTAATAAATGAGACTGATGCTTCTCTCTGCCTGTTCAGACTGGCTGGGTCATAGCCAGGGCTGTGCAGGACCTGACAGGACTGGTCTTTAGAGCTGCCCAGCTGGGAGATGCACACGGGGCAGGATGGTGGGTTTTAGCAGATGCTCTGGCCACGGGACAGCACAGGGGTGTCATCGCAGGATGTCAGGAGGTATTTCGCTGCTCCTGGACGTGCTGTAAAGGCAGGAAGCTGCAGTGACCACCTGAGTGTACCTGAGTGCCCAGGGTGTTTGAAAATGGGATAAGACATCCCGTGTGTGAGTGGAGATTCCTCCAGCATCTAATGCTGGCTCTGTCTCTCTGCTGGTGAGATGAAAAACCAAGGGTAGGGCATGTTCCTCAACATACCCAAACCTCCTGTTTGAACACTGAATTGGACCAGGGCAGGTTGTAGTTCTAGGCAAAGCAGTTGCCTTGGAGCTGGCAGACCTCTTGTCCCTTCTGCCTGCTTGGAGCATGCCAGGTCTCTGGAGAGCCAGCACTTCTGCTACTGCTTCGGCAGAGAAGTTGGGATGTGTGGAGGAGGAGGCCTTTCCTGGCAGCAGCAACAGCAGCTATATTGCTGCCCCCGCCTCCTCCCCCAGCAGCAGAAGCAGCAAACCTTGCTCTTGACAGCTTTCCCCCCTTTCTCTTCTCCCCAACTTCAAGCTCTACCTCTGTTTCCAGGCAAGAGGAGCCTGTTCCTGGTGTAGCCTTCTCTACAGGTGCCAACATTCACTCTTGTCTGTGTGGCAGAGGACACTTGATCTGACTCATAATTTGATAATGATGTCCTGTTTATCAAATTTCATATGGGTAGGAATGTACTTTTCCATGTGCTGCTCAGTTCTAGCGTGGTTGAACAGTGTAATACTCTGGTCTGCTGTTTGTTTACAGCTGCCTTTCATCTTCAATTATCCACTATATTTTAGCAGTGGATAACTGACTTATTCCTGTATTCAGGCCAAATCCTGCTTGTTTGGCTCATGTGAGTAATCTAAGGAAGTCTGACACTTTGTTCCCTGATCTGTCTGGGAATGCTTGCACGACGAGTGGTCCCCAGGCATGGGACCCATGAGCAGAAGTGGAGTCCTGAGGCTGAGACCCATCTTCCTTTCATTGCATAGGCACTAGGCAAGCGCACCAGCCCCAGAGTGTGACTCCAGCTTTAGAAAGTCATCCTGTTCCTGGCCAGCTGGATAACATTAAGTTTTACAGGCTGTTGGTACACAGTGTGGAATATACCAGCTGCCTTTCCATTTTCAGGGAGGGGTGAGACAAGGCCTCGGGCCATTCCAGTTGGACAGCACTCCTGAAAAGGGCAGCTAGATGAGCTGGAAACATGCAAAGTTAAAAACTTTCCCAGTTCTTCTGTGCAGCTGTCATCATTAGCACAAAGAGGCTGGTGCTGCCAGAGCTGCCGGGCTACCCACTGCTGAGACTCATTTTACACAAAATCGCTGCTCTGCTGGCAAATGTATTTCTTTTGGATGCCTTCATTTATCTGAGCTACAGAGCAATGAGCTCTGTTTATCTCAGGATGGGGCTGCAGCCACTCCATTTTTCCTACCTTTGCACGTGCTTGAAGAGATCTGGGATATGACCACTACAGAGGTCTGAACGCGGACCAGGGTGAGGTATGTGCCTTTAGAATCATTCATTTCTTTCTGCCACGTGCCACCACCACTTCCACAATGGGGTCACCACCTGAGAAAGGAGGGCTGGTCCTTGGTAAGAGCATTTCCTTTGGACCTGGCAGACATGGGTTCAGGTTTCTGCACCGCTACAAATTTTCTCTGTGAACCTCAGTAAGTAACTTGGATTCTCTGTGTCATGTGTAAAATAGTGGTAATAGCCTGACCTTTCATCACAAATGCACGTAAAAGAAAATGAATTAAAGAAATGTTACGAGTCAGCTGTTAAAATGTTGAGAGCCCAAGGGAAAGGAGTATCTACCCTGAGGAGATGAACTAATTGGGAAGGACTGAAGTAAATGGATGAGGTAGTTTAGGTTTGGGACTGAAAGGGGTAGAGGTATGGACAAGGTGGGGCAGGGAGATGTGGTTGCTGGAAAACATTTGGCAGCCATGGAAGAAACATTGGAACTAGAGTCATAAGGAGGGGAAGGAATAGGAGACATGGAGGTGTAAAAAAAACCCTCAAAAAATGTAGTTTTTGAAGAGAAACTGCATCATTCAAGAGCACTGGATTGAGCACCTGGACTAGAAACTGATGAAGAACAATAGGGTGTTGTGGGCTTGGTGGCTGCCCTCCATATGCTCACTGCAGGAACATCCCCTGCCTGCTCACCAGGATCACTTGGGCTTGTTAACTGAAACAGCTCTGTAAATGTCCCAGGCTGAAATGTTCATCCCTGGGGTCTGTCCCTGGGGTCTATCTTTGTCGTGTTTATTTGTTGGTTTCCTTGCATCTTTCTTAAACAGAGACCTTGTTGTCTGCTCTTACTAAATCTAAATCTTTTGGGGTGGGGAGTGGCAGTGTCTGGGTAGTGCAGTGGGTTTATGGTTTGTGCAGTGCTTATAAATAAAGTTACAGTGCAGATAGCAACACAAGTCATGACAATTAAGATCTGTGGTGCCTGAACTGAGCACCTTGACTGAGCTCTGACTATTTCTGTGGGCTGTAAAGACAAGACAGTCTCTTAACAACCAGTCCAAGGGTCACTTGTGTGAGCCTTACAGCTTCCAGCTTTGCCAGCCTTTTCCAACACTTGGAGGGTCAAAGGTAACATCAGTCTTTCAAAAGGCCTTAGCCAGGATCCAGAGAACAGAAATTTAATACAGATGAATGTATGGATAAGTTAGTAAAGATCAATGGACACACGCATAAATATGACTTACTTAGGAAGAATCAACATGAGACCTGTGAAGGGAAGTCCTTTCTTACAAACATCTTGGAGTTCTTTGGAGGGATCAATGAACAAGTGAATAAGAGTGATCTGATAGATACAATCTGCTTGGGAATTCCAAAAGTCTCTACACAAAATCGCTCACCAAAAGCTTTTAAAGAAACTTAGCGGCTATGGGATAGGAGAGAAGGTCTTTGCATGGATAAATAACCAGCTTAAACCAACAGGATCCAGAGAGTTGAAATAAATGGTCAGTTGTGGCAGGGAGGGCAGTTTGCTGGTGGAGTCCTGAGCTGCGGCCTGTGCTGTTCAATGTATTCATAAGTGGTTGGGGAAGAGGGAACAGTGAGAAAATCTGGTGGTGAGGTGGAATTTAGTCAGGGGAATGTAGTTGTTGATAGATAATGAAAGAATGTAAAAGAGCTTGGAAGACTGAGTGACTGGTCAACAAAATAGAGGGTGAAGTTCAACAGATGTACCTGTGAACAGGTGCACGCTGGGAGAAGTGATCTAGGCTTCCCATAGAAAGTGAGGAGCTTTAAGGTGACCACTGTCACTCAAGAAAGATGTAATGATCACTAGTTTTCTTGTTCTGTCTCTGCTCAATAACACCAAAAACCCCCAAATCATATATTAGGAATTCATAGGAAGGGAGTGGAGATGAAAAGAGAAGATCCTTACACTGTTATATAAACCAAGTTATTGCCTCCTCATTCGGTGTCGTAGACAAGTCTGGACCCTCTAATTTAAAGAAATATACCAGAACTAGAAAATCTTAAGAGAAGAACAACAGGACTGGCATGGTGGTTGGGATTTGTTAGCCTGGAAAAGCTCTGAAGACTGACATGAAGAGAGGAGCTCATTCATCTAACGGGAGTCCTATCAAACCAGACAAAAGAGATGGGTAGTTCATCTCTGGAGCTCCTGGTCAGAGGACATGTAGATGGATGCAAAAGTAGTTCTAAGGGCGATTGTACAAATAGCTGCAGGAGAGATCTGGGAAGGGTTTCTAAACAGAAAAACCATGAACTCTAGGTTGCGAAGAGTTGGAAGGGGAACCAGCATTCAGGCAAGTGTCACAGGTTCTTACTCTTTCCTGGATGTCTCCTCAGTATCCTCACTGGAAGGAGGGTATTGGTCTTGCTCTGACCCAGTACGACAGTTCCCAAGGTCTCGCCTGTACGCGCTTTATGGGCAAACGCCCACTGGACGTTCCGATTGATGTACTTCAGTAGAGCAAGGTCTAATCTCTGTGGTGAGGAGGCAGTTCAGCTCTGGATCTTGAATTGAAGCCAGCATGATCTTTTAAGTTTTTCACCTTTCTAGGGAAGAAGTTCTCTACAGATCACCTCATAAAGAAGTTCAAAGGATGCTGCCCCTGAAATCTAGACAGTACGGCCGATATTCTTGAAATGAACCAGTTTCTTGATGCACCCTTATTTGCAATTGGAGGTAACAGGAAATATCACTGCTTTTGTTCCACAACTGAACTTTTAGCTGATTGTATCCTGGCCTCTTTCAGCATGGAGACTGGAGACTTCTCTCTGTGGAGTTTGGAAATGCTATCCACATTCCCTCCAACTCCTCTTAATTCAGAAAGCTGGCACAAGAACATGCTAAGAAGATTTGGAGAGTCTTTGTTAGCCAAAACAGTATTGGTTTTCTGATCTGCAATCAGCAGTGATCCATGTAATGCTGGTTCTTTTCATTGAGGGTGTGATATCACCATAGTGTAGCTGCACTCTGCCTCCCCATTTACACCATTTCTACTCCGAGGTTTAGCCAATAAGTTGCTAATTGTACAGAAGCAACATGAGCCTGTTCTTGAGGTGCATAAAATATCCTCCTTAGCTGTAAAGATTACAGCAGTGTACCTTGAAGGTTAATAAGACATATTTTCTATCGGGGCCTGTTGTCATCTGCCATTTCCATCTAGAAGGTGGCTTCAAACCATCTAAGAATACCTGCTGAAACTCTAACAAGCCTTTGGTGAACTCAGTAGAGTTTCAGCTGGCAGCTCAAGAAAAATGCTCAATATTTTTCACACCCCTGTTAAAAAAAGTCAATAAAAGGCTTAAAGAGGACTTATCTGCAAAGGAACTGTTCTTTTCTGAGCTTTACTTGAATTCTGATGATGCTCATGACATCTTTTTTACTTGTTATCCTTCTGTTCTCTTTTGCAATTGCCCAGCAATTCTAATTTCTTATAAGCAATAACAAGGAATGGTGGAGGAAATGTCACTTATGGTGGATCTCAGGGAGCTGTAGAGAGCCAGAAGTTCTCCCCTCAGCCTCCTTTGCTCCAGGCTCAATAGCCCCAGGTCCCTCAGCTGCTCCTCACCACCCTTCCCCAGCTCCGTTGCCCTTCTCTGGCCACACTCCAGACCCTCAATGTCCTTCTTGGAGTGAGGGGCCCAAACCTGAACCCGGCATTCAAGAGGCAGCCTCCCCAGTGCCCAGTCCAGGGGGACAAACATCAGGGACAGAAACAGGTTTAATAAACTGGATATATATGAGACACCATCACTTTAGTTAATTGGATTCTACAGTTCAGATCCTGTCCCTGTTGCCTGTTGGGAAATAAGAGAGATTGAGCCTCTTCAGTACTGAGAATCTTGATTTTGGCTTCATATGTATCTAGAATGGATGTTACCTGTTAGACTTCCAAACATACAGGGCACACATTACTGCTTGTTTTACCAGGAGGGCTTAGGCCATCTGGGGAGAAAAAAAATCTGGAAGAAAGTTCTGATTTTGATCATTTGTCAATTTTAATGCATTCATTTATATGGCATATTAGCATCAAAGCATCCAAGCTGCTGCAGACTTGAGAAGAAAATTTTACAGCCATTGTAACACTTGGGACTATGCAAAGGTATATATTTGTGATTTACAATGGCTGGAAAAAGAAGGAACAGTTCCTTACTTGTACAGAAACTGTTACTCTTAGCAGTGTGCTAGACACAAAGTCTCTCCACAGCTTGCTCTCAGTTTCCTGCACTGTAGGTTCCAGTACAACCTAGAGATCCAGAGGAGATGGCCTTAGAATTTACAATCAGGACACTTTTTTTTTTTTTTTTCATTCCTGATATTTTTTCACCCACAAAAAAAGATTTCCCATCCCCATCTGAGTTTTTAATATCTCAACAACTTTCCATGTCTTTTCAACACTCCTCCCTCATACCTCATTACAGAGCTGGTGGCAAGATAACTGTCTTTCATCTACTCAGTCGTTCACTTTACAGAAAGTACCTCAAGTTCTCCGTCAGGATATCTCACTAGGATACTAGTATGGGTTTTCCCCTTTGACCTTTTCACAGCCCTGGGGCATTCACCAAGGATTTCATGGTCCTTGTAGCTCATCTGAAGAGACAAGAAATACAGATTCAACTATAAAGATGTTTCTATAGTCACTGCTATCCAAGAGACCTCAACTGCCCGCATGGATAAACGAGAAGCAAAAGAAGAATCCATGTGGACAACACATCTTGAACTATAATTACCATATGGTAAATAGTCATTCTTTATGGTATTGTCAGCAGTCAAGAAACCTGCTCTGATGTGGAGGCTTGGGGTATTGCTGACAGAGGTAATGGATGAACCTTAGGGGAATACTCTTCTTTCCCACTTGACACTCAAGTCACTTTTCTTAATTGTAAAAACATCTGTAAGAAGAACTGAATGAGTTGTAGACCTTGACAGCTGATCTTCCCGTGACTCATTCCACAAAGACAAACTTGTCTTATACTTGTCCTTTATCTTCATCCAAAGCATTTGCCAAGAGGAGTGTTTGAATTTTGCTTAAATTATAATATTCAATTTCAGATTTCCCATCTGAAGCTTTTGCTCCAAAAAGAGAAGGGAAGCTTGAGATTGCAGCAGTAATAATGTTTTCAGAGCTATTTTGGACAGAGCCGGGGTATTTAGGAAGGCACTTCAGGCTGTCCTAACTTTGTGCATCATTTATAAAGAGGAAAACTGGTTTTATTTGATTTTGTGTTGATATGAATTAGCAGCCTGGGCCAGGCCTGGACAACCCTCCAGGGGAAGAAATTGTTCCTCAGCTCCAACCTGAACCTCCCCTGGGGCAACTTGAGGACATTTCCTCTTGTCCTGTCACTTGTTCCTTGGGAGAAGAGACCAAACCCACCTGACTCCAGCCTCCTGTCAAGGAGTTGTTGAGAGCCAGAAGGTCTCCCCTGAGCCGCCTTTTCCCCAGGTTAATCAATCCCAGTTGCCTCAGACTTTATGTTCCTTAAACTGTCTATTTATTTCCTGACATGCTCAGAGGTATATGTCTCCAGTGTAAGTATCTAAAGTAACTTTAGTAACCTTCCTCCTTTTTGGAGATGGGTAGGTTTTGTTCCACAGAGCCTTTTCACTTTGCTGGGAGGTAGCTCTGCAGTCAGCCCTTCCCAGTAGGTATAAATTAAGCAAGGACTTCCTAATTTCAATTAAATTAGCTTGTCAAACTAAGATTGATAGTAAATTGTCTCAAAACATAAATACCTTCACAGGTAGTAGGTTTTTTTAATGTTGAAGAAATGCACATTGAAACCTGCTAGCTAGAAGCTAGTTCCATTTGAACTGAAAATTAGAACATTTTTAATGAAAGGGGTACTTAATCATTAAAAGCAACCCCAAAACTGTAGCAAGAAGGACTGATAGATTCTTCATCTTTTGATGTCGTCACATCAAGACTGACTGTGAAACGTATGTGTCAGCCAGCTACGAGTGACACTCCGGTCAAACACAAATTATTGGGTTCAGCACAGGGGTAACGCAGTGAAAGTTAATGACCTGTGATATATAGGAAATCACACCAGATGATCTAATGGTTTCTTCTGGCCTCACACTCTATGAATCTATGAATATGTATCCTCTGAGGTTGACTGCTAATTATATTCCTAAGCAGAGGAATAGGCAGAGGCTGCTTTAAAAGGATTTAAATTCATTTACTGTCAGACATTGTTCTTTAGCTACATATTTATTCAGATGGTTCACACCCAACTTCTCTCCTTTCTTAAATTTTCTTTTTTTTTTTTTCTCTTTTAAGGTCTGTGAGAGGAGCTGGAGCATTTGGGAAAGCGTGGTCGCTCACAGCCTCCGCTGTCAGAATTTGGTGCTGCGAGAAGGGATTCACACAGCTCCCCAAAGATGCTGCTTTCCAGCACTTTCCCACATCTTGGCAGCGTTTGAAGGGCACCCTGCAAACATGAAAGGCAGACGTGGTGATTCAGAGAGTCGCAGTGAGTGGAACCCTTTATGGTGGAGTATGAATACACAAAAATACATAGAGGTCTTGTGTTCGGGTCTGTCCAGACTATCGAGGGAGGTGCAGCCTCAGGAACTGGGCTTGTGTGTGTATGTCTGGAGGAGGCCAGTTTGGCCGCCTGTTTAGCAAAGAAAGGCTGTTCCCCACATTTATTTTCTGGAAGGACAGTGGGAATCAGAACACTTAGAGCCTGTGACCTACCCTTGTGCCACGCGCAGGCTGCCCATGTGTACTTAAGAGCACCAGGTTCCTGTTGCTGGTTTGGTTTTGTTTTCCAATTGGGTAGGAATATTATCCTTAAACAGACAAGAGAATGAAAACAACTGATTTAAAATCTCCTTCAAAATAATAATCAGGGAAGCAAAGATGTTCACAGGAGGGAAGGAATGATAACTGGTGGAGAGGCAAGGAATCTGAAGGAAAGAAGCAGCAGGATTTGGAGAATGCTGGGGAAGCCCTGTCTGTTTACAAGCTCTGTTCCTCTACACCTGTGGGTTAGAAATGCTGTCATCTGAGGAGTGGCCCCATATTACAAGAAGGTCAAGCACCAAGCAGACCTAATTAAAAGCTCATTACAAGAGACAATCTCCATTAGCATGCCAAGTTTCATGCAAATCCATTAGCACCAGGGCGCTCTTCGGAAGCTTTAAATTCCAGTCCTGTGCCCCAGGGACTGGAAACCGTGGCTGGTTAATTTGCCATTCTCAGTCTGTGAACATTAGGCACAGTCCTCTTACTTTCTGGATTATTTCACATTCCAGCAAATTAGTTTTATCCGTTCTGAGAACATTTTAACAAAGAAAGTTCTTTTGGCATCACATGGATAAAATAACAAGGGATAAAAGAATGAGCAGTTCCCCCAATCAGGAACAAATAACTTTAAATCTCTCCTGAAAATGCAGCCTTTCCTGTTATTCCCACCCCCCCTTCCTTTCATTTATCTTTCGGCAGTCGGATTTTTTAATTACATTTCTGCAGCCAGATTCCCCTCCCTCTCTTTTTATGGTAGTGTTCTCAAGAGCCATGTTTTTTTTCTTTATGCCATTGTAGCAGAACTTGACTAAAGATCTTCAAACTTGTTAAGTATAAAAGTTGGTAAATGATACTATTGTTTGAGTTGAGGGTGGAGGGAGAAGGGGGGAGGCAGTTTATCTGGGGTGGCTGTGGGGAGGGGGAAGGTTTTAAAAAAAAAGGAAAAGAAAAAAGGCTCAAATGAACTGAAATGGATCAAAGTAAACAGAGACATCTAAAAGCTTTTGTAAGTTAAAAGTGGCTATCTGTTGCAAGTCCTGCCTCATTAACTACTGATAGAAGCACTGTCTTGGCCTTCTGAGATATCTAACGCTGACCGCCTATAACAAGATGAACTCGGGGTTATTCCCTCTTGCCTCTCCCCGTGTTGCTCGGCAAACTGCTTAACCTCAACCTCCCCGCAAATGTTTATCCTCTCCGCTAGGCGCAGCGGTGGGAGATCCCGTCCCAAAACCTCAGTGCGCGCTCCATGGAAGAAGCACAAGCTCAGGGAGGAGGAAGGAAGTGGGAGAAAGAAGGAAATATCCCCAAAGTCAGTGTCTTGCTGGAGTGTCTGCTCCATCATCTGCTCTAGTTCGGTCCTGCTCTGGCAGGGGGGCTGGACTCGGATCTTCAGAGGTCCCTTCCAACCTCTACCGTTCTGTGATCCTGCGTGATATCCCTTTTTTGAGGGATGAATAGGGTGAGAGAGGGAGATCGGCCTCCCCGTTACAGTATCCCCCGTGTCGGTGGGGAAAGCGAGCTGAAACCGAGAGGCTTGTCTAGGGAAGCAGGGAGAGCCAGGAGGGATGGGGAGGGGGGAACACGATGGCTCTTTGACTAGGACCAGATAGGTCTCTGTGTAGAGTAATATTACAGCTCGCTCTCTCATAAACAAGCTGCATGCCGGCTTCTAAAGAGCCCATCTGGCATAGCTTTGAGAATGGCAATAATTACAAGCTGATGATGGACATGGAAGAAAAGCCCTGCTGAGCTAGCTCATAAGGAAGTACAGGCCAGGACTGTAGGGAAATTACAGGCTAAAACCCTTTCTAGTTTAGGCCTTTTGGTGTTCTTAATCACAGACTTTAAATGTTGTAATAAACACTGTTGCATTTTATTGACCAACTCCCATGACAGGCAGATCTTTTTTATTTTATTTTATTTTTACTATTTGTTACTTCAGAAAGGAGTTCAAGAACAATTGTTTCTGAAGACTGGGTCTGTAGATTTCCTTCATGAAAAGTGATCCAAACAGCGAGTCCTTTTTGTTACTTTGCAATTAAAAAAGAACAAGAAAAAAAAAAAAAAGGAAAGGAATACCTTAGAGTTTCACATACCCCTCTGCAGTACTAGGTCGCTGATAATGCATGCTTTGTTTTGAGATTATCATTGAAGAGTAGAAGATTTTAAAAGAGTTGTGAAATTTTTAGGTGAAACTCCTGTTGATTTGTTTCCCTGGCTGTAGGATTTCACGGGAAAAAAAGCAGTTTATAAGCACGAGAGGTATGGTCCTGATCCTGCGCCCGGTGAAGTTCATGGCATAGTCGCTGACTTTGGTGGTCGAAACCAGTGCAAGTGGAAGCTTAGAGGCCTCATCTGTGTCTGTATTTAAGTGCACTCTTACTATTGTGACTTAGAGCAGTGCTTCTGAATAAACAGGAAAACTCCAGGCTTCTGGGCTCACTGGGGCTCCGTTCCAATGTCTTACAGACATCAAACATCATTTTCCCAGTGAAAAATCTGAAATGCATTTTCCCAGTGGAACATGTGAGCTGAGGAACACGGTCAGTGTCGGTGCCCAGTTTCGGGCACCTGACAGACGTGGTTTTCAGAGGAAGGTGTCTCTGGCAGCAGGTTTCCCAAGTTTGCAGTTAAGAATCACTAAACTTTTGAGAATGTTACCACCTCTGTGTCTCTAAGTATCTGTGTTGGGGTGTACGAGTAGCTTTATAGGCATTTACCTTGTGGCTTTATATGCACAGGTATGTGGCAGCACTATGGACCACAAATAGATAGGAACTGTCTCAGCGGAGATATGAGTGGAGTGCAATGCAGCTGTGACAGTTAACACCAGCTAAAGTTCTGCTTCAGAGAGCCTACCTGTTTTCCCAGACTAATTACATTCTCCTTTTCCTTCTACGGAGTCTAGAAGATCAAGAGTTAAACAGTTCTGTTAGTTTTATTTGACTCGAGTGCAATAAATCTCCCAGGGTGACTGATAGACTGATAACTCTGAAAATCCATTCAGTACTTTGTGTCTCAAATCAACAGTGAATATGAAGTGGTGTCGGTTGTTTGAAATAACGCTGTTTTGACAGTAGGTTGTTTATTACAATTCAATGTGTGTAATTAGCTTTCTTGGAGGAAATCTGCCTTTATTTTATTTATTTTTTTTTAGTTTCAGGATGTCAGCCACGTATTAGAAATGCTGCATAATACAGTGGGTCAGGTTTACCGATCCAGCTGAATCCTGGAAATGTATCTGTGTTTTTACAGGACACATTCTCCGAGGAGATCCTAAATAGCAGAACATTCTGTTCCTTTAGATAAACATTTGCCTGCAGGTATAGCTTTGTGTTTGTAAATAGTTTCCTGTCACTCCTATTTCTGTTGCAGTTTCCCTTTCACAGACCTTTACAAGTTTCTGGTTTACTTGTAGCTGTTTGTATCCCAGCATTTCATAACGCTTATTTAGTTTTCCTGATTACCATTTGATTATTTGTTCAGGCATCAGCTTTTTTTTTCCTCTTTTTGCTGCAATGTTGAAGGAATGCAAGGTCGGGCAATGGAAATTTACCTATCCGAATGCAGCTCGCTTTTCTTTCACAAACTTCCTTTGGCTTCTTAATCTGAAACTTGCTTGTCAATGTGAAATGATTTCTTTATATTTAACTGTCTCTTTCCGATACAGACTGGAATTGTTCCTAACAAAAGAAGCATGAATTGGTGGAAACTATATATTAAATGCAAGACTATTTGTCTAGTTTTCATTAGGTTGCTGAGTGAGAAGCCCAAACTCCTCTCTTTTCCCAAGGTACTCGGATATCCACGAAGTGCCTTCATCCCATAGCCTTGTTTCCTCTCCCAGTAAACCAGCTTTCCAAAAGAATGCTACACTCTCTGCTCTTTATACTGTCAGCAGTGACAGCAACCAGCAACGCTGACATTTCTTATTGTTTACAAAGGATGAGCGCCAACAAGGCATCTCTGATCATTTGATAAACTCTCCTAACCCTCTCCCCCCCGCCCAACCCTCTGCTCCGCTGACCAAACTAACCTTTTCACGGTACACTGCCTGTAATTACCAGTGAAAGACGCTAACCAGAAAGGATCAAAACTTCAGCTAAACACAAACAAACCAGCAAAACAGCTATGAAGATAAACTACTCACAACTAACATTGCTTGGCAAACAGTGCAGGCCGGGAGAAACTGAGTAGCTGCAGGCGGGGGGTGGAGAAAGAAGAAATCTAACCCTAAATTCCTTATGCGCATGTATTTTTCGTATGCATTTTAAGATTGCTTGAAAAAATGTCCCGGAATAGCATTAAAATAGCTTTATTGTTTATTATCATAATCCTGTATATTGAATATCCTTTTTCCCCTTCAGTTCCCCCCATTCCTGTCGAAACTTCCGCCAACACAGTGGTCAAACTAAGTTCATAGTTCCTCATAATGAGCCCAGGACTAATGCCTATACCAAAGAGTTACTTTTCAGTAATCATGTGTTTGACTTTTAACACCCCCCACCTTCCCTCCCCCAGTTTCTAAGTGTGACGAGAAAAAAACAGCATATTTCTTTCCATTCTGTTTTCTTGGAGGTGAGAATGTGCAGTCTCCTCTCATCCCTCTCCAAGAGCGAGTTGGCGAGGCAGGTAGAATGGATGGCTTGTGTTTGTCAGGAATGTTGATGTGGTGGATGATTGTAGAAAAATGGGTTTGATTCTGTCTTAAAAACTTGCATCTGCTGTTCCAGATTCTACCTGAATTAACAGGATAACTGGCTTGCTTCGTAAACACAAATTTTGCCACTGAGCTTTCCAGTGCCAAAGAGTCAGACACAGTTTTCAGGAGGGTGTGATTTTGTTCCCATCCCCTAAGCTGCCTCGGTTCACTCCTCTTCCATGATAAGGGGGCTGTTAAATGGAATACAACATGATCGAGTTTAGGTCTCCAGAAGAAATCCAAAGCTTTAAACTGAAGAATCTGTGTGAATCTTTTGGACAAAACAAACCACAGCAGGAGCAGGTCTTCTTGCTCTGCAAAATACAGTAACTGCCCTTAACGTGAAAAGTATTTCTAGGTCTGAGGTGGTGTGAATTTTTCCAGGAGAACCAGGCATGTGCTTGTGCGTGAGGTGTCCGTCAGTGCCTTTTCTTTCCTCCCAGCTCTTCTTGTCACAGTAGGTGTATCTCGAGGAATTGGTTTGCTCCATACTCTGCTGCAACAACCCTGAATTCTACATAGGCAAATGCAGTTTAATGTATTGAAAATAGGAATAGAATTTAAAATGCATCATCTGAAGACATCATAGACTCACAGAATGGTTTGGGTTGGAAAGGACCTTAAGAATCATCCAGTTCCAACAGCCCTGCCATGGGCAGGGACACCTCCCACTAGAGCAGGTTGCTCAAAGCCCTGTCCAACCTGCCCTTGAACACTTCCAGGGATGGAGCATCCACAGCTTCCCTGGGCAACCTGTGCCAGTGCCTC
>JANHFX010026665.1:53516-71314 GCA_027560015.1 Chloroceryle amazona | reverse complement strand
TCTCCAGAGAAGGAGACTCCACAGCCTCTCTGGGCAGCCTGGCACAGGCTCCCACACCCTCACACCAAACAAGTTTCGCCTCCTCCTGTTCAGATGGAACCTCCTGGGTTCCAGTTTGTGCCCGTTGCCCCTGTCAAGTGATTCAGGTAGGCAGGGTCTTGCTTGCCTGGGGAGCTGTATGAACTCAGGTTGATTCTGTGCAGGATGGTGGTAGCTGTGAGTCAAGTGGTCCATATACCCAGGGAAATCACTTCTCATCAGTTCTGTCTCTACAGAGTTGTCTCTGGCTGGCTGTGTGCCATGTCCTGGAATATCAGGGTTTTCTTTCCCACTACCTTTTTAGTTGTTGGGTTCCGTCTTGAAAGAGGAAAGTTGAGATGACACCCTTCTATTAATCGAACTTCAGGCTTTTGCCTGATTAGAGCATCGTGACCTTTGATGAGAAATTTGGTGGGAAATTCCGCGTGCAATGACAGTAAGTAATAGCACGAGTAGGTAGGAGAGAGGCTAAACCTGGGAGCAGGAAAATTTAGTTATGGTGCAGATGGTGTTTGCACGCTTAGGAAGTGTGAATCCAGATCATTTTTCTAGTGGACTAAAAAAGTCTGTGGGTTTTTTTTGTAGCATGCTCACTGGGCACATGAAAGTTAACTTTCTTTAAATTTTTCTGAGTCCTTTGTTGTTAAGATACTTAAACACATTTCCTTCTAAGGAAATTGCTCTAATTACACAGGAGATATCCCATGATTGTTATGATTGACTTTAGTTAATATGAGTTTGTGTGAATGCCTCAGTATAATGGCAATGATAAAAGGCTTCCCAAGGGTATGGAGGAATAAATTGATCTCATGGGTCTTGTTTTTAAGTGCTCATCAGGCATTTTTGTTTCATTGTCCAAATTGTACTTGTAAAATTGTACAACCGCTTCCTCTCCACGTTTGCAGCTCCATGATGGGCTGTACTGTCAACACCTAGATAACTCCCAAAGATTGGAAGATTGCTAAACCCAAGCAGACCTTATCCTACTACTTTTTTTTGTTCTCAGTGAGCAGGCTTTTTTGGATAGAACAGTGAAGGATTCTGTAGGTACTAACTTCAGAGGCTGTAATCCCTGTAATTCTTAGATAAAGAATACCATGTGTAGTCATGGGAAGACACGGAAGCATCAATTGTGAGTAAAAATTAGCTGTACAGATTGGCATTTTCAAAAATTCTGATCAGTTTAGAACTATGGGTTACGTTGACAGCCTAGTGATCCATCATTTCTACATGTGTGGGAACCTCACCACAAGGGGTGAAGGGCAACACCTTAGAATGGTGGAAGAAGAACATAAAATCTGGCATCAAAAGCTCTTGTCCAGCAAGGAAAGTTTCCTACCCAGGAACACACACACAAGGCTCTGAATCTTGAAAGCACATTTTGTTCAGAATTGCATCAAAATAACTGTGAAGGTTGCATTTCATTATTGACAAAGCGTATTTGTCTTCTTCTGATGTAAAATAAAGTTGGTATTTTCATTTCTTCAGTGGCTGCAGCGTATTGCTGTGTCACCGAGCCCATCTGCTGCACAACTGTCAGCATTGTGGCACTTCAAATACAGAGGCTGAAATCCATTCATTTGAAAAATACTCGCTCAGAAGATCAAAGGTCACATGAACAGAAGACATCAGTAACCAGGAGCCCTGGGTCTATAGCATACAAAAATATTGCAACTACAACTGCTTCTAAATCTCAGCTGTGTTCTTCCTAATACTCAAGAGACCAGTAGAAAGTAGCAGTAGTATCTACAATGATGTGTCTGCAGGTGGGAGAAAGCCTGGCTCTAGGTTTGAAGCAATTAGAGCAAGCCATAGAAGAACAGCAAAGAAAAGTGGCTTCCACTGTTACTCCAGGTCACCAGGGGAGGTTCAACCAACCAGTGATTTAAGACTGAAACACCTCCACACATATGGACAATTCCAGTCAAGCCAGGAACTGTTTTTCCAATGGCCACAAGGAAAATTAGCTATTGTATCTTAAGTCATCGGACATTTTTTCGCAAATAGCTGAATTTCCTTTCTTCTTCTGGAGAACTTTGCATTTTGCAAGGGAGTGTGTTTACGATACATTCCCACATCAGAAGCTGTGACATCAGTGATTCCTCTTGCAATTTCCCATCCGTACCCTGGGGACAGGGCTGGCCTTCCTTTGGTAGCATGCCCTGGGATCTGGAGACAGCAGGTGCTGTACTGCACCAAAGTGCTCGTGCTCTCACCAGGCGTTAAAACCAGTGAAAGCTGCAGGAGTTACCACAGTGCACAGCCCATATCAGGGTCTGGTTGCTCTTGAGTGCCTGGAGCTCAGTGACAATTAACATGTTGTCCAGCAGTGATGGAACGCAGTGGCTGTGTCGCAGCAGACATTGTAATGGAAGGAATCTTGATGTTTGGTTCCAAGCTAAGCAGGAACTAAGGTATTTTTAAGTGTGCAGCCTGCAGATAGAATCACAGTCATAGAATCATTAGGTTGGAAAAGACCTTTAAGATCATCAAGTCCAACCCAGCACTTTCAGGGCACCACTGACCCCTGGCCCTCAGCACCACAGCTCCATGGCTTGGAAACCCCTCCAGGGGTCACTACGGGGACTCCACCACTGCCCTGGGCAGCCTGGAACAGTCCTGGACAACCCTCAGGGGAAGAAATTGTTCCTCAGCTCCAACCTGAACCTCCCCTGAGGCAACTTGAGGCTGGTTCCTCTTATGCTATCACTTGTTCCTTGGGAGAAGGGACTGACCCCACCTGAATCCAACCTCCCATCAGGGAGTTGCAGAGAGCCAGAAGGTCTCCCCTCAGCCTCCTTTGCTCCAGGCTCAACAGCCCCAGGTCCCTCAGCCACTCCTCACCAGACTTGACTCTTCCCCAGCTTTGTTGCCCTTCTTTGGACATTCTCCAGCCCCTCAATATCCTTCTGGGAGTGAGGATTATTCATTTGTGTGGGTTATCTCTGGATGTGGGTAATGTAAAGGGCAAACAAGTGTGGCTTCACTGGGTAGGGTGCAAATTATCTCATTCCTCATTTGCTGCTGCTCCTTTTTTCTTCTCAGTGTCTGGGGACAAGCTGAGGCTGCCTGACACAGAGTGTTTGATTATCTCCCTCCCAGACTTTAGTCTTTGCAGCCCCGGGAAAAGATCTAATCCATTCTCTCCTCTCCCTGGAGGCAGGAGATGGAGGGAATCCATGTTGTCCCAAGAGGACCTGTATGTGTTTGCCAAGCTCGAAGCTCTACCTATTCCTCCTACTCCTGTATAACACCCCATACTGATGAGCATACTACAGGTGGTCTGGGATGTGGATTACCTGGAGATTTATTTCTAAGGAGATGAGCTGTCTGGCAAGTAAAAAATAGGCTTTTCACTGAGTTACACTAAATAGGATTTTTCTCTTTTTTCTCTTTTTTTTTTTTTTTTTCTGCATATGCTGTGGATGTTCCTCTTAGGATACAGAGTGAAATGCTTTAATACACCACTCATGTGACTCTTGGAGATATAAAAACACTGTGAAAAGAGATTGAGCTTGTTTAGGATTTAAGAAACAACTTCCTGAGGTCATTTGACTAGCCACGATTTAGCAAACTGCTGAGTGGTTAAGGGTAGGTTTCCAGTTATCTTGCTGCTACTCTTTTAGATGTTTGATGAACATGAGCAGCTGAGCTGATTGATAACTAATCACCTAATTTGCCTGCTAATTGCTTATTTGATGACCCCATTACCTGTTGGTTAGCTTTTCAGGTGTCCATCAGAAGGAAGCAGTCTTCTGATCACCGAGTCATGACTTGGAGGTGACATGAATCAGATGTTAGCTGATGTTATTTTCAAACCCAATCTGTAGAAAGTCATTTACATTCCCAAACAAGGAGTAGGACTCGAATATTAGAGTTTCAGACTATTATATGACTTTCCCAAGGAGACTCCCCTCACCAGAGGGACTTTAAAGGTTTGTTACAAAGACGGTTGGAGCTAATCTGACTGAGGATGCCGGGGCGGAAAGCATGTGTGTGTCTTTATGTATCCCCACATACCATGTGTTTCTCGTCTGTGTAGTCAGGAAGCAGACTCTGGTCCTCTTGCCATGTATATTCATCAGGTGATGACCTGACCTACTTAAGGAAACATCTAACTGAGGCTGACGGAAGATTTGCCCAAGTAATGGCGTCATTAACAGCATCCGTGATAAAAGTGGAGTGTCACCCATAGTGATTGTGTGGAGCATTGCATGATAGCTGGGATGTCTGTAAAATCTGTACAGAATTAACTACAGCTGCACAATAGGTGATTAAGTCAGTGTTCTCAGGCTGTAAGTCAGCCCTCTTAATACTCATTTAAGAATTCTTTCTCTTTTATAGGACTGGAATACGCATGAGCCCATTCCTTTCCACCCTTCCCCTTACTCTACAGCAATGCCTTATTTAATACCCTACTTTTCTTTTTTATTGCTTCTTGCACTCAATCTCCTCTCCTCAGCCTCTGTCCTGGGAAGTTTAGTCAAGCAACAGGGAACTAACTTCTTGGTGGGGAAAAGTGTTGGAAAAGGAACAGAACCACACCAAATTTGTTGTTCTTGTTCCACAGCAGCAGTAGCTTTCCCAAGGAAAGATTGGCACAGGGTGGATTTCCCCCCCTTCTATTTCTGTCTTCACACTTCTGAACCCGCTTGTGTCAAGTCCAGGTGGGACAAGATTACATCACTTCTTCAGTCACATCGGGTCCTTCTGTGAGATAAGAAGTTCCTACCAAACTTCTGTGTAGCAGATGTGGAACCTCAGTTAAAACTGTGAAATCCGAGGGGATGAGGCTTTCTTGCAAACACACTTGGCTCTGGTAACCACTTCAGGAGCTCTTCCTGAAGGAGAGGAGAAATTGGTAGTTTTTACTTTTGGTAAAATCCTGCTGTAGTTCATCTCAAGTCAAGCAGCTCTGTTGGCGGACAGCAGAGGATCTATTTCCTATGAAGTGAGAAACATCCTGTAAAAAAGGGCCATAAACAGAGCACGTTTGCAAAGAAATCACATGCGGAGCATCAACATTGCCAGCGTGCAACATTCAAAGCTTGTGAATTTGTCACCACAAGCACAAAACCAGAGTGCTTGGGGTTCTCTTCCCATCAGTTAATAGTCTGATGTCCCCGGGAGTGGTTGTGCTTCTCTAATCTGATCAGCAAAATATGAGCCAGAGAATTTCTCTGTGTGATTCCTGGGTAAAGTTCAAAGGCTCGTGTGTCAGACTGTCTGCTGCCTGCAAGAGGATGTGTCATGCCATCTTGACTTAAAGACTTCAAACAAGAAAGAACTTAACGTATCCCAAAGGTTAATTGTTCCACTGGTTGACTGTCCTCACTGCCAAAACACACCTTTTCCTTTTTAACCTCGGGATTAATCTTTTATGATTTTCTTCACAACGGTCAGGATTTGAGACCTGTTTTAATTTGTAATGAGCCTGAAAGTCTTAGATAATAACAAGCTGCTGGGACACAGAGCTTTGAACAAAATATGTAATAATACAAAGACCAGCAATAAAATGGATAGAGCTGGAAGGACCGATACTGCCGAATTACCTCGTTCTTCCAGCAGCAGAAGGTAACTACTGAGCTGTATTGTTTTTACTAGCCGATGAACTGAAGGCATTCTTCTGGACAATGAACGCCTGATCAAAGAGACTCCTATCTAGTGAAATGAAACAGATTTTATATATCTTTATCCATTCAAATGTTGTGCTAAGCTTTTCATGGTGCCTACTGAAGACGCCTATCCCATCCACCTCTAATCTGAGGAGCTCATTGTGTCTACCAGACCTGTTTGTAGTGAGACGCTTGCGGGAGAGGAAACCTTGGCATGGGAGGTTGCTTGTCTCCGAGGGCTGCTGGAAGGGGAGCAGAATTCCTTGTCTGCCTCGGTCCACCCACGCAAACAGGAAAGGGGCCGTGCCAGATGATAAGTCCAATTTACCATCCAGGGTAACTAGATGCCAGAGAGGATTGTTTTCATTTCCACGGGATTTCTAATTAAGGGACATGCTTTAACTGTGTTTTCAATGGCTGAACATCCAAATGACAGTTTGATATGAGCAATTTGTCTGGCAGGCTGGATAAATTCATTCCAAAGCTAAAGGATTTTCCGTTTAAAATGGGTGCACATCCTTAGCTGCGAATTGGATCAAACATTCCCGTAACTAAAGAATCTCCTTAATGCAGCAACTTCTTTTTAACCTTCATTCTTTGCAGTTTTAATTATCAAAGTCTCTCTTTCTCCTGATTTGTCCCCAGTCACTTACTCTGCCAAGTGCCTGTTTTTTTTCTGAACTCTCAGTCTTGTTCCAGTTTGATAAATGAAGGGAAGTGTCTATTGCCATTTCTTCTGTCCCACCCAGCCCTAATGAGCAGTAGCATTGTCCGACTGACTCCTGGGGGAATTTGCTACCTGCATAGCTGTTGGGCTGGGTCCTTGCAGCTGGATTTCTTTTAATGCCTTGTTTTCTAGAGATGTCATCCACCTTCTTGAGATCAGGTAGAGAGGAAAGGTGCTGCTGCCTTGCTGTCAGTGGAAGCTTGGTGCAAAATGATTGGGCTGTCAGGTGCCATTTGTTTCTGAATTACTAGAAATTCATCCAGTCATGAAAGACGGTGCTTTGGTTGAGAACATACCACCTTTTATTGCGTTCACAGAAATAGATCAAAGACGCGTTCGTGATACACGTGGCCAGCAGAGGTGATGTGGGCAAACATTAAGTGGGTTTATTCTTGTAGGAGCCTGAGTATGAAACTCTCTTGATAACTTTCCCAGGTTCAGCTAGAAGGGCTTTGACATTTAGCATAGGCTAATGAGAACTGTGAGCTTTGAAGGGTACAGGATTGCATGTTCTCCCTTCCCCCTGCCCCGTCATCACATGACACCATTCAAAATATGTCTGAGCAGAGAATACAGTTATTTTTGGGACTGGCCCAGAAACTTATCAGGTGAAGTGCAATTAATGAATCAAGTGCCTTAAAAATATCTGCCCAGAAGCAGCAGGTACTCTTTTGGTGACTGAGTACAAGAATTTCATTCAGAAGAACAGCAAAAAGCTTTTCTTACATCACTTCTTCACAGGGCATTTGTCCTGCTCCTTCCAGGGATGTTATATTTTTGCTATACCAATAAAAATCTGCCTGCACCTTGGCAGATCAAAAGGGTGAAAAGTCTCGATTTCTATGTGCTCAGTGGAGATTTAGCTGAAACCCTTAAAGGGTTTGCCCGGCCTAAATGTTACTGCAGCCCAGGCAGCTGAGACAGCATCCCCACATGGTGCTGGAAGGGGTCTGAGCATCACCGTGGAGGTGGCTGCTCTGGGAGGGAGATGCTGGTTGGCTTTAGAGCTTGTTCTGCTGCCTGTGCTCTCCTTTTCTGTCTGGGTCATCCAGTGCCACAAAATGTAGAGGAGGTATCTATGACTTAAATTCAGAGGGGACCAGGACAAGTGCAAGGGGGGAAGGGAAGATGGGAGCAAGGAGTCTTCCAAGGTTATGTCTGAAGAAGCAATGTGAGGAAACTGAACAGGACTTGCAGAGAGATGGGTGCTAATGAGCCGAGGGACACTGAGAGTGGGGATAGAGTCCAGTGGCTGGGAAGGGACACAGAGATCTGAACACAGGGAATTGCCTGGGGATAATAAAACCAGGAAAGCATGGGACAGAAGCATTGGTCTGTGATAGAGATGGGGAGGTGGAAGCAGGGACAGAGAAGCAACATATGTGGAGAAGAGGTGCAAATAGAACAGAGAGTGGGGGCAAGGTGGGGGCAAGCTGGCCAGGAAAAGGAAGACAATGTGTTATAAGAAGGACTGAGACTGGGTGTGAAACTCGGGACTCAGGTTGACTTTGAGAAGAGACCAGTGCTAGCAATAAAGCTACAGGTGGTTCTCTAACAATATCAGTTTGAAAGGAGTCAGACTTTGGGACAAGAGTGGACAGATCCATGTCCATTTGTCTCCAGGCTGGAATGAGAACTGGAGCCAGGGGCACACTATCCCACCACATCTGAATTCCTCGCCACCTCTTCAATCCATAAAACACAGAAAGAAGGTGTGTACGTCATTGCCCGTGCTCCAAGGACTTAAGGCACAGGCAGTCCTGACCTAGTTGTGTGGAATGATTGAATTTGCAACTGTACTAACATCCTCTGAACGTAGGCTCAGTGAATAACACAGAGCAACGGGTTAAGGAGACTGGGAAGGTTTGCACTGCTCAGAAGGGAACAGCTTTAGCAGATAAGTAGTTAGAGATAACAAAGGTGGAGAGCACAGGGCTGATACATCAAGGCTGAAACCCCATGTTTATTAGTAAAGCCAAGAGACTACCACTGTGCTCTGATTTTAGATAATACAACTGTTTGATAGTCCCCAAAGAGGTCAAGGCTCCAGTGCTGGGCACTCACCACTGTTCCAGGAAGATGGTATTTGCATTAAGGAGCCTACGGTTCAAATAGCCAAGGCAGACATGGAGTGGGAGAGGAGCAGGAGCAGTGAGAGGTAAAGCAGGTGGCAATGGTTAGCAGCGGAGCTGATGGCTGAACTTCGGAATCCCAGTGCGCTGATGTGTCTGTTAAATTGCGCTGCTGTTTGCACTTGTACCGAAGCCAAAAAGGAGGTCTGAGTAAATGCTCAAGGCTAAAAGCACTGTGGGATTTCTGCCCTAGAAACCAGAATCCAAGATGGGCTGATTTTATTTTTGAAGGAAAAAGCAAATGGATCGGTTCCTATTCTGAACGGTCCTGCGGCCACCATGGCACACAGTGAGCGCTCTGTTAGCAGAGGAGAAATCCCATTAAAATGAGTAGGGCTACAGCCCGGAGCCCTAATGGGAGATGCAGACGTACCGAAACCTGTTTATATTGGCCAGGAAATACACAGGTTAATAGCAGTTTTAACGTTTACACAGGACCTAGAAACGTCCTCAACGCTTTGCACAACAAATAAAATAAGTTGTTAATTACTTGCCCTGAAGATTTATATAATGCGATGTTAGTGCTGCACAAGCAAAGTCAGGGCAGCAAGAACAGAAGCTTTGATTTCAGAGCCCGTGAAGGCAGCTGTACCAGGGAACACTCCAGCTTTGTGTTCTCCCTGCCCAGACCAGCCCCTTGCTCCGTGGGCATTGATTTACCCAATATTTGTGCAGTCAAATTCCACACTGGATTTAGCAGGAATTTACACAAGTTTTTTTTTTGTGTACAGATCTCAACTCCTCTTCCCGTCCATCAAAAAGAGCTGAAAGTGCCAATACATTACAAGATTTGTTTCTAGGATTTTGCCGGTCATTTTAAAAAAGGAAAGCTTTAAAAGAAATGGTAAGTGCTTCCTTGCCTTTCCATACGGCAACGTTTAAATAACAGCAATAAAGCCGTCAGAAGAAGCGAATCTGGCTACTTACATCACAACTGATAAAGAGTATGACAGCATATGTTTTAGCTGAGTTTATTAGGACATCCTGCTGCTAAAACCAGCCTAGAGGCAGGGCAGGTTTCATCAAGGTAGCATTCAGACTACTTGTACTCGATTCTACATTTCTTTAAAATATCCTCTTGCTTTACTGATGTAGATGTATTGTTCATTTTTCACATACCAAGCCCTGTTGTTTAGTCTCAAGGGAATTATCGTTATAAATTTAACAACTGTGACATATTAAAAAGCACATTTAAGGAAGAAATTAAGAGTTGAGAGGATGTGACCAAATGTTTCCGTGGTGTTTTGCCAAAATGTCACTTAAATGGCAGGACTTGCTCTTTCAGAACTCATCCTGCCCACCAAAAAAAAAAGAAATTAAACCTTGTCCGCATCAGTAGCAGACGTACTGTCCTTGCACTTGCCAGAAATTCATTTCCTAACTTTTATTTTCATTTTGGAGACTGCTTTTAACTACCGGGTGCTTAACATTTTCGCTCTCTGTGTTATGCAGCTGATTAGCGAGGAGGAAGTCGACAGCTCAGAGTGTATAAGCAAAAATGTTCAAATTAGATGCCTCATGTAGGCACCTGCATCCCTCATTAGCAACTAACCGATAATGTCAGGAACTCATTTTCAGGAAGTTCTTTGTTCTTTGAAAGTCAGGCCCCAAACTGGGCAATGAAAAATAGAAACCTGAAACATGAATGATTACTTCTGAGAAACTTGAGCCTAATGTCAAAGTGAGTTGTGAATGGTGCATGTTCAAGGCTAGGAAATGCTGTCTGCTCTTATTTCTCTAGAATTTTGATTGCCTCTCTAAAGTTATCCAGGTGAGACTGGTGCAAGAGGCAGTTTCAAGTGTGTGAGTTTCTACGAGCAGAGAGCTTTCTGGGGAAAGTGAGAGTAGTGGTAGAAGGCATTCTGGGGAGATACATCCCCCAAACTAATCTGTGCTTGAAGTATTTTAACCTAGAGTAAGTTTTCTAGAACTGTTTTTCCACCTGCGAGAAAAATGCTATGGTCTAAAAGCTCCCTATCTGACTTTCTCCTCTAGTGCTTTTTGAAGATGGGATGAACTAAGTTGCCATCTGGGTGCTAATTTTGATCACAGAATCATAGAATTGTTTTGTTGGTAGAGACCTTTAAGGTAATCAAGCCCAAATGTTAACCCATCACTGCCAGGGCACCACTGACCCCTGGCCCTCAGCACCACAGCTCCATGGGGGGCTTGGAAACCCCTCCAGAGATCACGGGGACTCCACCCCTCCCCTGGGCAGCCTGGACCAGCTGCCTGCTACAGGCATCACCATGCTTGCTTTGATGCTCTGGTGAGTGGCATGAAGAACAGCACAGGCCATTTTTGGGTTAGAATGACTTGAACCCTGCAGATTTATCTCAGGCTGGGCCTGATGGCCTTGGGCTGAGCTCCTGGGCCCATGGGCAAGGGTGTGGGGGGGGAGCCCACTCAGGGCCATCAAGGCCTATTGGTGCCCTCAGGGCCCTGACACAGAGTCCCGATGCTGATGTAGATCTTGCAGGCAATTTGAGAAACAAAGCGACAAACAAAAAACAAAGTTTTCTTTGTGTTGTGAACCTTACACAGGAGGATTCACTTTGAGATGAGTAAGATACCTTTTGGTGGCCATAGTGAAGTGCAAAGCAGTAGCACCAGGGGAATGGAGCTCAGTGACATTTTCCTCTCCCACAGGCTGGGCCGGGTGCTCTCCCTTCCACAGCAATGCATGGCAGATTTAATTCTCCTGCGAGGATGTGATTCTGTATGTCCAGGAAAGTATCATTTCTTTCCTTTAGGTCTTGAAGCCATTAGTTATTTTCAGTTGTATATATATAAAAAAATAATAAGTGTAGTAAGAACATTGAGAATCACTCGGGGGTTTTCTGGCTTTTCTCCTGAGAAGAGCTTGGTCCTGCCACTTGCTGGAATATGGCTCGGTTGTGGGAGGGTATGCCTGCAGGAGGGCTAGTGAGGCAGGGCAGCAGCTCCTTCAGGCAGTTCAAGGGCACACTTGTGATTTGGATGCGCTTAAGTAGCCGTACATCATCACGGAGACATTAGGGCCGGTGGTTTGGCAGCAGCTGTGACACTAAAATGTATAAGATGTTACCAAAGGAAGCACTTGGCAAAACTTTTTTGGCTTCCCCAGACATAAACAACAAATTTTCTCAACAATGGTAGGGTATGAGTAGGGGTGAGTCACTAATTTGTTTAGAAGAATGTCCTCTCCCTGCACAGAGGAGACCACAATGGGCTAAATTAAGCCAAGACAGGGTAACCCTCGTGGTTGAGGGGCACGGTGGGGAATTCCCAGATGGCTTTCTGAAATCTTTCTATTATACACCACTGCTGTTCTGCTTGAGAGCTCTCTGAATTTGTGCAGGATAGACTCTCCAGTGCTAGGAATTGGTGTGGCCCTCTCTTATCTGTCCAGAATCTGATAGAATCCTAGAATGGTTTGGGTTGGAAGGGTCCTTAAAGATCATCTAGTTCTCACCCCACTGCCACAGGCAGGGACGCCTCCCACTAGACCAGGCTGCTCAAAACCCCATCCAGCCTGGTCTTGAACACATCCAGTGATGTAATTTATACCAACTGAAAGATCCTCTTTAGGAGTAGACCCTGCTTTCAGTTGCTAGCAAGAAGCCAGCTTGGGCATTTCTGGTATATCTGGTAGTTTAAGGAACGTACCTGCTATGGAATTCAAGGGGGATGTAGAGCATCCTATGGTTACCTGAAGGTAAAATTTAGTCTTTGTATCTAATAAGCCATTGATGAAACCCTGATTTCCACTTCTGACTTAATCTAGTGCTTAGGAGCTTTTATATATGGCCCAAGGTATAGAATAAGTTCTTTAAGTTACACCTTACTTTCAGAGAGAAGGTGTGATGAAGATGTAATGTCACTATCGGTTCAGAAAACACAGAAAAGATTGGCAACTTGGAGAAGTATCTCTTCATTCCTGGATGATGTAGTAACAGCTTAGCTTGTACAGCTGATTTTAGAAAAATATTTATTTCAGCAAAATTAATTCCAGCTCACTTTTAGTTTCTTCTTTTAGTATTTTTCCTTGATCCTTCATTTGGCTCATGATGAGGTGACAGTTGTAGCGATGGCACGTAGAAACTCTCGCTTGCAATAACATCACTCCAACAATGCAGTCTTATGAGGAGCACCATACGGCTCCGTGAGGCCGTATGCCCTGACACACCAACACCACAATGTTGAAATTCCAGTGGGAAAGGCTTCACATCTGCCCGGTAATGTAACAAAGCAATATTAACATGTTCATAAAATGTTCTGAAATCAGTTTGGCTTGGCACGCCTTTCAGCTACTCAAGCCAAAGAGACTGTCCTGAGAGTGGTGTAAGCAAAGAGGCCACAATACATAGTGGTAAGTGGGGTTGTGGGACCTGAAGTGCCATTTTAATAAGGCAGTTAAAGTGGCAGAGCTTTGTAACATCCCTTGGTTTTCTGCCTCTGCCTACACACTCGAAAAGATGCAAGAAAACCCTGCACGCACTGCTGTATACAGTGTAAGGACACTGTTTTCATCCCTAGGAAATAAATAGGAATTTTTATGGATATTTTTTCTGAGGCTGACCTCAGCTATCCAAAGTTTAGAGAAAGGTGCCGGTGAGCACTGTGAGACAGGGTCTGTGTTTGTGTTGGAGCTGAGGAAGGGGAAAGTGTCCTTGGCTGCAGTCTGCCCATCACAAAAAGGTATCGGCAGTGATTTTTAATCTAGCAGCAAAAGAAATAACATCAACTGATAGGTGGGAACCTGAGGATGAACACTTCTGAATCGGAATATATAAGTGAATAGCAACACTGAGTAACTAAACGTTGCTGTGTTTTACTGAGGGGTGCCCTGAATGCTTCGTCACTAAAGCCTTAGTAGCCTTGCAGGGAGGATACTTTAATTCAGCCACGGTTTAGTGTGGCCAGCACGGGAATTAAAGGTTGAAATCCCGTTGCCATTGGGATAGAAGTTTAATTGGAGTGCCTATGACAATCCCTTCGATGCTTGATACTTTTTACTCCAGCTGGTCTTGCCATTCAGATATTGACCCAACAGACTCAGCCTGTTGAGGTCCTTGATAACTCTCTGTCAGTGTGTGGCTGGACAGATTTCTATTTGCATGCTGGTTTAGGAAGTGGTTGGTCTTTGTATGTGTACTTGTATTTGCATGTGAACAAGAATATTTGTTCTTCATCAGCCTTTGTTCTCCTATTTTTAAAAGGCTTACTCATCCCCTCAAAGATTAGAATCAGCTCCATCTGATTTAGGTGACAGTTCTCACCCCATGAGCAGCAAGAAATTGAAATGAACTGTTCCTGGAATGAGCCATTGTTGATCCAAGCTGTCCAGCAAGTACTTGAATAACAAATATCTCTTACCAAACCAATGTTGGTTCATGAACAGAGAAAAAGAATGAAGTTCACTGGATTGCTTGTTTGCAAAATACCGTTCAGCCCATTCTTTGCCAAAGTCGAGCTGTCAGGAACTAGATCCTTAACGGCTATAAACCAACTCAACTCTCCAGTGTGGAAGTGACAATTTACATGAAGTGATCCTCCAGCCTCAAAAATGCAGCAAGGCATCAGTGTGAAAAAAAAACACATGGACAATGGTAGCAAAAGATTTCAGAATAACCAGAGAGATTTCTGGGATAAATTGCAGATAGCATCTGGGTTGTTTTTTTCCAAAGATAAGGGTTTTTTTATCTCTTATCTTCTATATCAGTGCTTGCAAAGACCAAATGTGAAGTAAAACTTGTGAGGAGGGATACGTTAGCACAAGTGATGCAGCTGTCCCACAACTTTAGGAACAGAAGCTCTTCCTCGTGACGATTTCTGCCCTTCTTTGTATCAGTTCAATAAAGAGTATCACTGGCAGCTAGAAAAACTGGTGTGCTCATGTTGCTGGCTCATCACTCGCTTTCCCACTGAAGTTGTATTTATGGGCTCAGCAGTGCAAGTGGCTTGTGTGTAAAATCTTAGCCATTTCAAATGTTAGCAATCAAATAATTTGCTTGATCTTCTCTTCCGTGGTTCGGTCATCATGAGACAGTTGTATAAGGAGACATCCTGACTGAGGTCCCAGCACTGAAACAGTAAATTCTTCAGACCAAGTGATCATTGTGTTGTAGTCTGCACCTGTACAGTCGTTACTTTTGAAGTTGTGATGTTTGTCTTTGGATAAATGCTGTGGGGAAATTGTGCCTCCTTGAACTCAAAGCCAATTTGAAATGAGCCAAGCTCAGGAGTCGCTGCTGTGTAAACTGATGGGTGTAGAGTTAGTGCTAAGTAAAGCAACTGTATCAGGAAGGTTCAGTCATCCAAAGCATAGAATCATTAAGATTAGAAAAGACCTTTAAGATCATCGAGTCCAAGCTTAAATGAAACAAACGTGAGGAGTAAAGCAAACAAAATGTTGCTTAAATGGAAAGCTTCGTATTGAAGATGGGTCTCTGGGTGTGTGGAGGGTCTAAAAAGTGAATGGGTGACCTGTGGATTCAGTTGGGCTGGAGAGGAATCTTAATGGAGAAGTTCATCTCCTGTCAGAATGGCAAAAAACATCCCTCAGCACCAATCATCTTTATTAACATGTTTAAAGCTAATTTGCTATCATTTAGCATATTATATTCATGGCACTTGGGAACAGGAATTAAACAAGGCACATCATTAAGGGTTATTAGCATCATTTACTCCCAGTGTTGTAGTGTTTAGAGGCACTTCTCAGGCTGCCTTTTGCTAGAGATTATACAAATGCATAAGAAGAGGCAGTTCTCCAAATTATTTCTGTTTCAATATTATCATTAACAGAAACACCCCCCAAAATGTAAAGCACGATCTCTTTTCTAAGCAACAGCTGCTCGGGATACACCAGCAACTTCTTGCCATTCATGTTTCATGGATCAAAAAAAAATGTTGGTACAAGATTTCTGATTTACTTCTGCAGTGAGTAATGCCAGCAGAAATGTTTTGAAAGAATGAATGTGTACAATTGTCTAAATGCCAGGGCATATATTCCATACTTTAATAGTTAATGAGTTGGTGAATCCTGTAGCGGTTACCTCCTTCCTACTATAGGAGTCATTTCTAACAAAGAAAAATCTGGAAATTAGCCACAGCGTTTTAAAGCATCTTAAAACAAGAACTTCAGTGAACAGCTTCTCTAGTATCCTGTTAAATTTCAGGAACCCTTCAACGTCTGTACTTGGGAATAGCCTGACTCACCCCAAGGAAGTCATAGCAGCTAAAGATCTGGCCCAGGAGATGTATCCAAAATACTGCAAATTCCTACAAAAAGGAATTCTTTGTCTCCATTAGCATTTCAACACACACTCACTACAGAGCTCTCACTGGGGGTAAAGCATTAAAACCCTTTCAAAAGTGGTTTAGCTGGCTAATTAGACAATAAGCATAAACCTGATGCATCCAGCTGTACAAATAAAACGTGACTTTAAAGTTTAATGTCCTGCGTGCACAGAGTAGTCGTGAACTTGGAGCCAAGACGGGCTGGGAGGAAGGTGGCTGGCTTACAGCTCAGTAGTGGTGTGTCTGAAGGCTGAAACCTTTGGAGAACTAAAAGAGAGTTTATTTTAAGTGTAACTAAAAGGAACTAAGTACCAGTTACCACAAATAGGGTGATCTTTATCTTCCTTTGTTGGCTTGCGTGGAGGGAAAAGAATCTTAAAAGACTTGCGCAGCAGCCGCAGGCTTCACAAAGAGGATATCTCCCTCACATTGCTGACATGTCTCTCATTTTTTGGGTGCTACCTTACCGGTGAAGGAAATTAACAGGTCATTTTAATGCCCTCTTACGCCCTTGGCTCCTGGGTAGGTGTGATCAAGTAGCTAAACACTTACATAACTGACATTTCTCCCCTCCATCCGAATGCATCCATCCTGCAGTTGTTTAAAAGGAAAATTAGGCTCCTCTTGTGCAGTTTTCCACTTTGGCTATCTCGGAGCGGCACCTGTAAGCCCTCACTTTGAGAGATTGCTAATGTGCTAATTACCCGGGGCCCAAAAATGCAAGCTGTAAACAAATGAGGACTGTATTTATAATCAATCAATTTTATGACCTTCTGATGGTGATGATATCAGTGGCGTTTACATTGGGAGCCCTTGTACTCCTCCAGGGCAGCTGTGCCCTTATGTTTTAGTTACAGCTCGAAGAAGATTTTGCTAATTTACTTTATAGTAGGCGTACTTAAGAAAAATATTACCTTCCCTAAACAGCTGAGCCCGTTACCAAGTCTCATTTTTAAATAATGAAAACACACGGACTGTCAGTACCTTCGGGGTGTATTGTCAGGTGACGAGCTGTTTTCAAAACATCCATGGCAGAAAGTAATGACTTCAGAGCAAAATATTGTTCTCATTGGTATAAGTTGCCGTGAGACAAATCCCACACCCTCTGATGTCAATGGAAAGACTCCGTTTGACTTCAAAGAGGACTGGATCAGGCCCTAAAAGAAATGTTGCCATCGTAAAACACCACAAATGCTTTATGGTTCATGCATTAAAAAAATGCTCTGCTCAGTGGTGATCTTCTGTGCAGTTTACCTGGCTACGTGCAACTTGTAATTTCTGTGTTTGCTTTGCAATGGATTTATGATCAAAAAATGTCCATAAAGTCTGATTTGTGAAGTGTGAAAATGATGTCCTGGAAAGCCACACAATGCCAAGGTATACAAGATGCCCTGTAATACCTCAGCTCGAGGAAGGCCGTCCAACTTTCCTGATGTTACCAAGTTCTCACAAAGAAAAACAATATCGTTTAACCACAGACAGATGTGTTAAAAATAGCACAATTTTATGCCCTTTTTTTTTTATTATTATTTGAATCATTAGCTTTTTGATGTAAATTCAAGTTCGAAGTTTTTGAGGACAGACCTGTTTCCTACATTGCCCAAATTTTTGCTCGGACATTTGCTAATTTGACCAACTTTTAAAGATGGGACAGGATGGGGACCCTCTGTGTCCATGATTTCAAGCCTCTTGAGCTGGAAGCCCAGAGAGAAGCTCCAAAGCAGCAGCAGATGCAAGCTGTTCAGCATAAATTCCTTCTCTCAACATGGTACCCTGATTTAACTGTGGGTTATAAATGAGATTTATTCCTTAGGATTGTTGAGGAGGATCAGAGCTCCCATTTTTTCCTGCATCATATCTCCTATGATCAGATGCCTGAGAGGACTGTGCTGTAGCCCTGATCACAGAATTGCAGAATCCCATTGTGGTGGGGGCTGGAAGGGCCCTCTGGAGATGCTCTGGGGCCACCCCCCTGCTCCATCCAGCAGGGTCACCCAGAGCAGG
>JANHFX010026665.1:42450-52720 GCA_027560015.1 Chloroceryle amazona | reverse complement strand
GCAGGGTTGGAATCTCTCCAGAGCAGGAGACTCCACAGCCTCTCTGGGCAGCCTGGCACAGGCTCCCACACCCTCACCAAAGAAGTTTCTCCTTCTCCTGTTCAGGTGGAACCTCCTGGGTTCCAGTTGGTGCCCGCTGCCCCTTGTCCTGTCCCTGGGCACCACTCAAAATGATGTCAATTGATTGATGAAATTAGACATCCAAATGGTGGTCTGGCTCTTTTCTGAGCTTCTGCAAATTAGTGCTCTGCACGTGCTAAAAAGTTTGCTGAACTCCTTTCCCCCCCTGAGGCCTCTATGGGCTGGCATCACCAACTCGAGGGATAGGACCACGATGTCTCCTGGGCACAACCCTCTTCCTGGGGTGAGTAGTAGTGCTGAGCAGAGGGCTCGGGCAGCCCCTGGCAGAGGGCTACTCTCATCTTCGGAAGCTGTGTTTGCAGTGCAGGCGGCTGGATCGCCATGGCAAAGACAGTGTCTGGCCTTTCTAAAAGAGAAACTTGCTAGATTTATGTGCGGGAATGGATGTGGTCCTTCTGGAGTTGACGCGGTCTAACGAATGAGATGGGGAGTAAAATACTTTATACTTGCTATCAGGGGTTAACGACTCCTGCCCTCTCCGTTTTCCCCTGCTCATGTTTTCCCTCTCTCCCCCTCCTCTGCTCCCAGTCCCCCCTGCTGCGAGTCTGTGTTTTCTGAGCAGTGGCACCACCTGGTTTGTTTTCTGTGTCAGGTATATTACAGACTGTCTGTCAGAGGTTAACAGCCACAGCCAGCTCAGCCTTTTCTCTTCTTGTACCTGGGCTAAACTCCCGCCCTGCCTGGATCCCTCTTGTTTTGTTTCCCAGGATCTCATGGTACCTGGAGAAAGCAGCTTATTTGGTCATTTCTAGTTTTTCAGTGGTGGTGAGGATGGTGTCTCTGCCTTGCCTGTGGTCTTGGGAACCCACCCTGTGTTCCTTCATGGTTCTGCCTGTGTGGTAGAACCTGGAAGACCTTATAGCACAGAAGTGCACTTAAGTTACACATCAGAGACTATGTTTGCCTTTTCTGCTTTCAAAGGAAAAGCTGATGTGAATTTTCCTCTGTCGATGCCGACTCTGGCTGTGTCCCCAGTCCATATCAAAGAGGTCAATAACCCTCCCCAGCTGCCTACATGGAAGGGGAACTTCAGCTTGCAGCTCAGATGGGAGCTTTGGGCTGCTTGTACAGGTGCCTGGCCTTAACCCTGCAAGAAGCAGGGCCTTCTTTTCTTGGCTGACCAAAAGAAGGAACAGAAGTCCTGGCTTCTTCCAGGGCTGAGGCCAAGCAAAGAGGACAGTAAGAGGAGATTTAATACGACTCTTTAAAGGGCAGCTATGAAGACAATGGGATCAAACTCTTCTTGGTAGTGGCAGGAGATAAAATAAGGGACTATGACTACAGTTGCAGTGTGGGAGGTTCACACTGGACACTAGGGAAAACTTTTTTTCCTGAGAGGGGATTGCAACACTGGAAGAGGCTGCTAGTGGAGGGAGAAAGGAGGGAACTCTTCATCCCTGGCATTTTTTAAGGCTTGGCTAAAAATATATCATCTCACAGGTGGCTTTTGCTCAGTGGGCACTGGTGAAAGCCCAGGTACGAGTTGCTTTCTAGTCTGAGAACAGTATCTCTCTTACCAGTCTGATAACTGCACACAAAGCCATCCCCTCAGGACAATTGAACACATTTGACTGCAAATCTGGAGGGCCAACCCAAATCTTTCCTTGTATCAACTCTACAAACTGAATGAAATAGCAGCATAAAGCTGCCCTTGATACAACTTCCCAGTTCATCTCCAATGGGGTAGAGACCTTTAATTGTATCTCCACAGGCTATTTTGCCCTTGCACCGCTACATTGCTTTGTAAATGGGAGAAATCTCTACACGAACAATTCCCCTTCTCCGAGTAATGTGGTCATTGTCTGCGAGATTCCTTTCTCTGCTGGTGCAGCAACTGGGAATTGTGTGCTGAATGACAAACTGGATGGTTCCAAAATGAAGGAGCTGTAATACTGCCTGGGAAAATGAGGCTTCTGTGTTCCTCAGTGGGGCCATCCCTTAGCGGGACGTTTCCTGGGGGTCACTGTTTGTTTGCTGCTCACCCTCTGTGTCCCTGACTTACCATCCTACAAATTTGATATGCAGAAGTGCAGAGGACCACCAGCAGCCACTTCATTCAACGAGAGCAGTATGTTGAATGCATAAAGTCGTATATAATGCTAAGGACCATGGATAATCATGTCCAAGGCATATCGAATTGGGCTCTGAAAATTAATGAGCACTTTTGACCTCCTTTCTGTGCCTCTGCTCCTTGCCTATAAAATGGGAAGTGGCCCAGTTTCCCGTTCTGCAGGGTGAGTAGTAACTGGTTAATACTGGGCAAGCACTCATAATATGTTGAAATGCTCCTTAGGAAAAAATTTAGAAAGAAATTATTAATCCTTAATCCTGTCTTCAGAGCAGGGTTTGAGTTGCAAAAGGAGGTGTGGAGACATAGTGCATAGTGCGAGGGGAGCAAAACATCGAATAGCCGCTTGCTCATTCAGCACTGTTCAGTGGGTGTGAATAAGATACATAAAAATGGTCTGAAATGAGGCTGGAATTAAAGACCTCGACATGAGACATAAGCACAAGAGAGCTGTAGTGAGATACCTGCTTTCCTTAATTGGCAGTGTTTGATTTTGAAGCCTAAATGCAGATATTTTTTTAAAAAAGTCATTTAAAATATGGTTCCTCAGGACACAAAACTTATGTTCAAAGATCTTGAATTTGATTAGCCAGGAATTGTGTCTCTTCTTGCTTTTCAGCCTTTTAAATGAATGAATTCGTAGAAGATGGTGCTCAGAAATGAAATACTTACCAATACAGGTACTAATGTGACTTCAGAGAAAGAATCAGATTGTAGGAGGTTTGGAAAGAGCCTTCTATTTCCATAGCTTCAGTCACTGAAACAGAAACAGTGACTACATCAGGAGACTCAAAGCACACGGCAAACACAGCTACCTGGACTAGTAGATGCAGGGATCGACTAAAATCAAGTCTATACTTCAAGTGTATTTATGCAGTACACTGGAAAAATTCAATAAACAGCAAAATATGAGTGCAAGGTATTGAGATATATTTTTCCAAGTGATTCAAGATGAACAGAGAATCCTAAATACAATGGATTAATTGTGCAATGAGTTAAATTTCCTCCCTGGAGCAGTAGGCAAAAGATGGAGGTTTGTGATGCAGAACAACATAGACTAATTATGAATCAGACCCAATTCTCAGCTCAAAAGTATCAGCAGGACTGTGGTTGGTGATAATAAACAGTGCTGCTGTTGATATGCATTTTACAAAGGTTAGGGTTGATCTTCATCACCAGAATTATTTTTCCTCGGCCCTGCATTTGCTGTATTTTTTTCCAAGCATTTTGTGTTGCCCGTTAGCCCCTGGAAGATGAGGACATCTCTAGCATCACTGAGCATCTCTGCCAAGTTCCGGGAGTAGAAGAGCAGCTACCAAGAAAGGTCACTTTTCTGGTATTCTGACTTGCAGGGTGAAATGCAAAGCATTTGAAAAATAATCTGGGAATATGGCTGGTGCTCCTTGGGGATAACCCATTTGTTACCCATTCCCTCTTGGACAGACCAAACAGCAGAACTGAAATGGGAAGGTTTCATCAGAAGATCAAGTTCCTGGACTGGTTTCATACTTGTCCATCTTGGAAGAGTAACATCTCACTCAAACGGTGCATGATACCAGATTATCTCCTGTCATCTTCCTCCCAGGTTTATGGCCCACAGATATGAACCTACGCACACATGAAGAGGAGACTGTTTTCCACCCCGTGCTACCGTGGTGCCATCAGCCCCCTCAGCCCCAAGCAAGATACCGCTTGGCAAGGCCTGACAGGACTCCTGAGGCTGCTGCTGCCTCAACCAAGCTGGGCTGTTGAAGGGCATAACACGAGACCATCGTTCAGGTCTCACTGCTACCCAGTGTACAAGGAGTGCACGGTCTTGTATTTGCTGATGTGGCAGCCTTTGGCAGAAGCAGCAGCAGCAGTTTCTGGGGTGGGATAATTTTGCCCCGCATTTTAGTGTGGTTTTGTAGTTGAGAAGGGTTCATTTTATCCTTCCAGCTTTGATCCCTTCTGCCTTTCTTTTGTACTTTTCGGTGCCTGGCAGGCTGGGTCCTTCAAGGTTGTCTTGACAATTTTGCAATCAAGTTTATTGCTGTGGGCTAAACACAATGCCAGCCTGGGCAAAGACGTGAACTGAGGTGGTGGGTCAGCCCTAGATGTGTTTTCTGTGCTTTACTTAGGTCCCTGTGGATAGATTGAGATTATTCTTTGGATCACAGGTTGTGCAGAAGTACCTTCAGCCTGGGCAGGGAGAGAGCATGTATTATAAAGGGGGAAAAGAAATCAGTGAGGCAGTTTGTGCAAAGCACTGCTCTCTGTCTTCTCGGAGGGATAGTTCTGGGTCATTCAGTATGCACAATATTGGTGAGAAAAATCCCTTTTCCATGATTTTTTCTTGCTAACCTGTTCCAGAGTCCTTCCAGGGAAAGACTCTGATTTACCTCAGTGGTCCTTGTGCCCTTTCAACTTGAATAACACTTCAGGCTTTTCCAGACACCCTTAAATAACATGAAGGTGACCTGTGAATTGAACTAATAAACATAAGCAATTGAGCTCCTGAGGATCAGACTTCATTGTCTCAGTTTCACCGTCAGTTTTGGTTACTCCAGCCACTCAGAATCAGGGTCCTGAATTCTTCTGCCTTACTGTTATTTCTCTGCTATGTTTAACCAGCCCCTCATTAGGCTTCAGTTGATACTCATTTTTCATGGGAGTTAATTTTTTTGACCCATGCAAACAATTAATGGTTATTCTTAGAGCTGGAGTGTAATTTCTTGCATGCAGCTGCCTTTGATTACCATGTTTCTGAGGCCCCCCTATTATTTTTGCCTCCTTGGTAAAGTCTTATATGATGTTATAGCCACAGATAGCACAGCAGAAACCTTGCAAGTCTGAAAGAACAGAGTGGAAATAGTCATCAGGAGTCCTGTTGCATGGTCACAGCCTGCTGGCTCCTACAGAGCAGGAACTGGAGTTCAGTGACAGTGAAGTGGTGAAGGATTTTCTGCTGATAAATCTGGAGTCCTGGTGGCCACCAACATTACTCCTGAGTGTAAATCATTTGCTTTTCCTTTTCCCGTGTTTACCAGATGTTCAGGTGGGGTAGTGGGTCTAACATACCAAGCCAAGTGGAAAGGGAAGGGCAGAGATCACTGGGAAGAGTTTGATGCCTGTGAGATTGAGACATCATTTTGGAGCAAGCACTTGGGCTTTCTCCTGCATAAGTCTGCAGGAGCCATGCCGACTTGCAAGGTTGCCATGAAACTCATTTGCCTGAATTTTTCTCTTTTGGTTTGTTCATTTGTTTTACCCTAAAACCCTTCATCTTTAGTAAAGCCTTCCACCCAACAAGGAGTAACTGGGACTTTGCTACAGCCTAAGGTAATGGTCTTAAATTGTTCTAAATGATTTATTCTTCAAGTGAAGAAACAGAATTAAGTAGGAAGATGGGCCTGCATTTCTTGGGGTGAATGAAAGAGCAGCAAACACTGCCTGGAGCAATGTGGGTCTTGGCTCAAGTGGTGCACAGCTACTAACTGTGTGTAGCATCTACCAGTAATCCCACAGCTGCACCCTTCTCTATATAAAGCAGTTTATGGAGAAGTTAAAATAGGTGCATTTCATTACCAAAGCAGGGCTTTTTAAGTTTGCTTCAGATATGTTACTTGTAGTTTTTTTAAGTGCAGTATTTCAGACCTAGTTCTGCAAAGAGGTTTATTTACCTTTGTGGGTTGCAGTAAAATAAGCAAGTACTCAAATCTTTGCAGCATTGATGCTCTCAATAGATGTAGCTGGATAATTTTCTGCTGGAACAGTTTTCAAACGGTTCGATGGCTGCCAACACCTAACAAAAACAGGTTAAGCAAAGACACTTTTTCATTTTAAAACAAAAAGTAGGAAAATGTTGAGGAAAAGGATTTTTTTTTATTTTCCTCTAAATTTTTCATAGGAAAACAAATCATTTCCTGAGTAGTTCCAGTTTTAAATAGTTCCTTTAACTGTCTTGGTTTGTTGAGTTGAGAATATATCAGGCTAAAGTTTTTGGTTTGGTTGTTTTTTTCAAGCAGGCACACATTCACATTAGAGATTAGCTACGGGTAGAGATAGGGGTAGAAATGCTCTGATACACGCACAGATTTGGCCGATATGGCTTTAGTCCCTAAAGAGCTTAAAACTACAAAGCAAGCTTTGTCAACTCTAGAAAACCAAACACATCTTTTAAAAAATCAGATATTGTAAGTGTATATAATCCAGCACACAGCAGTTGATTTTAACTTCAGGGGTGTTGCCTAACTTTTAAAGTGGTCTTGTTTGAGTCCCTGGTCCGCGAGGCATTGCTGATACGAGTAGCTCTGCGTATTGCAATCTCTGGGAACATAGAATCATAGAAGGTAGAGGTCGGAAGGGACCTCTGGAGGTCCTTGAGTCCAATCCCCCTGCCAGTGCAGGAACACCTAGGGCTGGCCACACAGGAGCAGATCCAGGCAACATCTATCTGGTGCCAAAAGCTCAAGCTTTGGCTTTGCTCTGTCCCCTGCCCGCTTGCCGCCCACATGGCTGCACACATTGGGCACGTCACAGAGGGAGCAGCAGGGCCACCTGCAGTGTGTCCCTCTCTGATGTGCTTTCTGGAAATACTTGCGTGTTTTGAGTCACCCTACTCAGGAGGTTGAATTTTTTTATTCCACCTCTAGAGTCTTTTATGTGTTTGAGAAGAGGGGCAGTTTCTTAGTTTCTTACTCTGCAGCAGGCTCAGCATTGCTGATTTTACCAGGGGCCTCTGGGTGCTACCAAACTGCAGATATTAAGAGCAGTTTGTAGGCCTGGGCACCAAAGTTTGTTACAACACTTATTTATTACCAGTCTCATATAACTCATTCATGGTAAACAATGCAGGTTTTATTATGTGTAAGTAATAGGAGACCTTTGCTTTTTCCACTAACAAACATGCCATGGGTAATTATTCCTGTATTAAAACGACATGTGGACATATTTGTGACATGCAACAGTTCCATTTCTTTGAAGAGAAGTATTATTCTAAACAAGGTTAGCCACCATTTATTTTGAGGGGCTCTTGCATTTCTGTGTTCGAAGCCTTTTGCGGCTTTCCTTGTCTATTTGATAATCATTAACATGTTCTGTCGTTAACCTTCAAGCAGCTTTGCTTGAAACTTTATATGCAACCTCTCAAACATTTGTCTTGCATTGCAGACTGTGGTTTGCCGGGGCTGTTTTTATGATCACTGGTGGTAAAATCAGGAAGATGAAAAATGGGTGTGTATTGAAGAGCAGCGTATCCAGCATTCTAGGTCTTAAATTAGAGTGATGAGCATAAACATTGCAAACAGAGCTTTTTCAACTCGATTGCAATTATATTTGAAATTACCTACAATTACCAGTGACCATCTCAAAGCTAGAAATTAACTTTGTAGGCTCTCCTCCAGACGGATCAGCTGTTAAATGTGCTGTCTCGTCCAGCTGAATGGAGGGGAGGAAAAAGGGTGAGGAGGCGTCTGAACGACAACTGTGCTGCCTTCGAGCTGAAGCACAGCTCGTGTTGCCTGCCATCACTGTGCGTGATTTCACTTTGAAAGAAACCCATGCCACTTTTTGAGATGTAGTTTGGGAAAGTGTGGCTTTGCTGACTGCAGTGGACTAACCCTGGAAGGCAGAGCAGAAAGTGCCCCTGTATTTTTGCTGTGAAAACTGGCAGAGGGGTGGTTTTCCCTTTCCTGTGTAAGGCTGTGTGGGGAGCTGGGGAGGAGGAATCAGGCCCTGGCTGCTCCCCTGGCCCCACTTCCCGCCAGTCCAGCCATTAAAAGGGAAAAGCAAAGCTTCTTTGCAGCCCTCAGGGTTGCTGAGGGGATGACCCCATCTTTCCATAACTCCCTGTACTATGTGGAGCTTGGTGAGCTGTGCTGGTGGAGAGCAGACTGTCCATGTCTCCTTCCCCTGGGTCAAGTCATGAGCAAAAGGTTACGTTTGTAGCAGATCCACTTACTGCCTGACCAGCTAGAAAGTAGTATTTTCTAATTCCTGCTCTGCTTGATGATTTCCTGCTGTTATTTCTTCAAGTGATCTTCATAATTCATCTGCGTAGCTCTACACCAATTTCTTCTGTAGCCACTGTGGCCAGAGAAGT
The DNA here is from genome assembly GCA_027560015.1 of Chloroceryle amazona. Taxonomy (NCBI): domain Eukaryota; kingdom Metazoa; phylum Chordata; class Aves; order Coraciiformes; family Cerylidae; genus Chloroceryle; species Chloroceryle amazona. Next base: position 44,429 of record JANHFX010026665.1, on the reverse strand, counting down.
TCAGACTCTTCTCCCTCTTCTTCCAGAATCAATCAGTTGCAAGGATGACTTCGTGGCTCGGTGGCTTTACTGGACTTCACTGACTTTTGGCTGGTGGAGCCGAGGGAGGTATTTTGCCCAAAGCATCTCAGAAATGCTTGTGATTTCAGTTTCCAACATGACTCTGAGCCGGGGAATGAGAACGTGCCAGGAGTGTCAGTGACAGCTTTAGAAATGGATTGTTTGCATAAACTTGAAAACAGTACAAGCATAAATGTATTTCCTTTGTTTAACTTTTCACTCTTGTTTACTCGTCTCTGCTTCTAAAAGGCTTTGCAAGTAAACTCTGCAGATCTTTAAGTTTCACAGGCATTAATGGGGGCTGGGAGTTGTGGGATCTCTCCTTGGCCCTACCATCTGGGAGCTGAGATGCAGGGTAGGATCATAAGGCTCTGATCTGCAAACCATTGGAACCAGCAGGAAGGCTTTTACTTTACCTTGGAGACCCCTGTGCCCTTGAGATTTCATTGACTCCTTAAGGACAGCACCCAGCTCCTTGGTGCTGGGATGTCTGTACAGCTCAGGGAGTCTCAGCTCCTTCTCCATGTGCTTCAGAGGTTTGTGGGCAGCGCAGAAAAGTGACCTGGAAAACCGGACAGGCTCAGGGTTTCCTCAGTGCAGCTGAGGTTTGGTTTTTGCTAGACAAAAACTGCTTAGGCTGTGTTTTTTTGAGGGAAATAGCTGCTTTTCAGTCTCCTGTTTACAGCAGCAGTGCAGTGGGGTGCTGGTCTGTGCACACTGGGGAGGACAACAAATGAAAATCCAGGTCTTCCGTTGACTTTCATACTTCCTCCTCCCCCGCGTTTATCTAGTCAATCACCTTATTAAACCTTTGTAAGGGGACATCCTTGTTCTTTATCGATTTAAACTGGATGCAGGCATTGGTGGATGACATTTTAAATGGCTACTAAAACTGCCAACTTTCTCCTTGCCTCTTACAGCAGCTGGAGAGGACTACAAACCCTTCGGCTTTGCACTGCAAAGATAGGGAGAACCAGGATAGCATGCAAGCCTCTTACCTTGGAGCTCCCAGTTAGACTGGGAAAGCCTGACTCCCTCATTCCATAGTTACACACCTCGCTGGTCCTGGGGAATTTATTTCCTGCCATCACTGCTCACCTGGGGGAGGAAGGCTCCAAAATCAGTTCAGGAAGAAGCATTTGCGCCTGGTGCCTGCCAGGAACATCGAGCAGCCTGCATGTGGTGCACGGCTTTCAAAACTGGGGCAGACCAGAGGCAACTGTAAATGGGCTCTGGAGGACGAGGAACAGTGCTTTATAACTGGTGGCTATTTTGGGATTTGCAGACTGCTCCTGTGGGGTCTCTAAAAGTTAACAGAGAAGATTGTCAGAAGGCTCAGATCTGCTCTGTGGGAGTCCACAGCAGTGCTCGAGTGTTTGTAGGATTTCTGGTATGCTGGACATGACTTGCTCAGAAAAAAGGATCTGCTCTTGCAGTTAAGGCTCTGAACTGATGTGGTCAAGAGCTGGGTTCTTTCAGGTTTCCCGAACAACACTGGACAAATTACTTAAGCTCAACTCTGCAAAGAATACCAAGTAGCTTGATTCCTGTTGAAATAAATAGAAATGAAATGGGCCACAAAAATGATCCAAGGGCTGGAACCCCTCTGCTGGGAGCCAGGCTGAGAGAGCTGGGGGGTTCAGCCTGCAGAGGAGAAGGCTGCATCCAGGGAGACCTTCTGGGGGCCTTTCAGGACTGGAAGGGGCCTGTCAGAGAGATGGGGAGGGACTTTTGAGACAGGCCTGTTGGGACAGGACAAGGGGTGATGGTTTGAAACTAAAAGAGGGAGATTGAGACTGGAGAGAAGGAATAAACTGCTGATGGTGGTGAGAGCCTGGCCGAGTTGCCCAGAGAGGTGGTGGCTGCCCCATCCCTGTCCCCATTGCAGGGGAGGTGGCCGGGGCTCTGAGCACCCTGCT
>JANHFX010026665.1:0-36478 GCA_027560015.1 Chloroceryle amazona | reverse complement strand
GAGCAGAACCTCCCTCGATCTGCTGGACACGCTCTTCTTAATGCACCCCAGGATGCCACTGGCCTTCCTGGCCACAAGGGCACATTGCTGTTCCATGGAGAATTTGTTGTCTACCAGGACTCCTAAGTCCTTCTCCACAGGGCTGCTCTCCAGCAGATCACCTCCCAATCTGTACTGATGTACTTTATTGTTCTTCCCCAGATGCAGGACTCTGCACTTGTCCTTGTTAACCCTCATTAGGTTCTGCTCTGCCCAGCTCTCCAGCCTGTCCAGATCTCACTGGATGGCCACACAGCCTCCAGGTGTATCAGCCAATCCTCCCAGTTTTGTGTCATCAGCAAACCTGCTGAGAAGACTGTCCCGTCAGCAATGTCATTGATAAAGATGTTGAACAGGACTGGACCCAGCTCTGATCCCTGGGGAACTCCACTGGTTACAGCTCTCCAGCTGGACTTGGCACCAAGAATGATTTGCTTGAGGCCAGGAAGAAGTTTTGCCCAACCTGGCAGTTTTCTTGGATTAGATAGCTGGGCTTTCTAGGCAAGAGTAATGCAATAGGGCCTTGCTAGTCTGGACACCAGTAAATCATCTGATGATGTGCCGTTTGCATGTTTACCACATACATTGGAGGTTAGAATGAGTTACTGTTACAACGCTTGAAGAACTGACTGAGTGACAAGAAGAAGTAGTGTTAAAAGGGAAAGTATCTGGCTGGGTATATGAGAGGAGTTCTTCAAGGATTCGTCTTGGGGACGGATCTTATTTGATATTTTCATGAATGACCTTGGCACAAAACATAGCATGTTGCTGAAGTCTGCTGATGACACAAACTTGGGAGACGTGCCATGCAGAAAGAACTGGATGACCTTGAAGACTGGAGTAATAGAAATGAGATGAAATCCAGTAGTGCAAAATGCAAAGTCATGAGTTTAGGGAGTAATAAGAATTTCCACTGTAAACTGGAGACTCGTCAGCTGAAGATGACAAAGGAGAAGGAACACATGTGGATAGTCCAGTCACAGGATGGGCTCTGAAATAGGTATGCACAACTTCAAATGTATCTCGGGAGGTGTTTCTTCCTGGAGAAGATAGGTGTGCCATTTTCTAGGGACTGGTGAAGCCTTGTGTGGCATCCTATGGACAGTTCTGTTCCCTGTGTTCTTGATGTGTGAGTTCAACCCTGGCTTCATACCAAAAAGGATGGTGAAGATGCTGGGAGGATGGAGAGCTTGTCATTTGAGAGAAGAATGTACTAGAATGTAACCTAGACAAATGAAAGATGAGAAGGGGGATGGTTATACCTCTATACATCAGGATGGCAAATGACAGAGAGGAAAATAAGCTATGTAAATTAATGAAAACAAGGCCAAAATAATACAAATTGGTCTGAATACACTCAGCTCAAGCCAGAGGAAGGTTTGTGACTATGAAGAGCCAGGAGGCTCTGAAGCAAACTTGCAGTAGGAGCTGGGGACAAATTACACCAAGTTTGGTTTGTTTCTGGAAAGGATTATAACACCAGGGCTTAGAGGGTATGGACTTTGGGGGCTGCTTACTGGGGAGTGCTGAGCCTTGAATGACTTTGCTTTCAGGGTGCTTTAGACCACTGGTCACATCAGAAGTCTTTTCATGGCTAGTAATGTCCTTACTTGGACAGGAACTTCAAGGGGCTAACATCATATTTGGTAGGGACAGTGAGCTGCTCGTGTCTCAGGGTGCTTTAGTATTTGCTCAGGTTTATATAGCTAGAGGTTGGTGGCAATCAGTTGTTTTATGTTTGGACTCCTTTAGTGTGCATGTTCTGGTTCAGTTGAGGGATGCTGCACTCGATCTTGTGTTTTCTGTGTGTTGACTCTGAGCGTGGTGTGTATCTTTTGGTCAGTTTGAGTTGGTTTATGTTCCTGGGTGTCTCCATGACCTGATTAATACTCCCAGGTTAATGCACATGCAAACAGAGACCACAGAGGAAGGCCTGGCCAAAAATTGCCTATATCAGAGCATATAACTGCCTGTCACTGCGTTCATCAGATAAATGGGAAATGAAATATATGAAGCTAGCAACGATTAGTGAGTGCAGTTGTTAATCTTGTCCTTGGTGGCTAAAAATTAAGTATATAGGTCTGGAGGAGCAGTAACAAATAAATAGCAGTGTTGTTATTTGCAACTGCTAGGTAAAACCAACCCCATGTCTTTGTTGTATCCCTTGTTGTACCCCCCTGAACAAGCTTACCCCAGGGCTCAAAGGGATCTTCCATCCTTGCCTTAAATGTAGCCATTTCTACTCCAGAGCTGAGAAACTTCAGCTTAAACAAACCTATCTGTCCTCTAAACTGAATTTCCCAAGACTGGTCAACTCCCCCTGTACAAACTGAAAGAGAAACTTCAGTTTGTCAGTGAAATCCAAGCTCTGGGAGAGCTGGTGGGAATGCCTCCAGCCACTCCTACTGGGCTAAATTTCACAGGTGCTTTTGAAATAGTGGCTGTTGACTTCAAAAGAGAGGCAAATAAATTAGAAGAAGTCAGAAATGATTTCAGAATATGAGATTTCTGTCCCTGCACGTAGCCTGATGCACTGACCCCACACAGCCTGAGCAGGTGCTGGAAACAAACCTCTGGCTGGAAAGGTGGGCTGCTTTCACTGCTGAGATTCAGTCCTACAAAGCACCACATAAGCTTGTTTTGAATCACCAGACACTTGAATGCCTGTGAGACATGAGGGTGCTGTTTTTAACATGTATTTCGGTGGCTGTTTTGGGGTTAAAGTTAAGCATGTGCTTAAGGGCAGGTCTGGATCAGCCTAATCTACCTTGTTAGATGCTGGCCCAAAGCTATCCCTGAAAACTTTTTTCTTTCCATCTGCCAATCCCCTGCCCCTGACGTGCAAACTGTCAACTCCTTGGAGCTGCTCAGGCCATATGTTATTTTCTGGTACCTTGAAGTTCCCTACAACACTGTGATTAGGAACTTGTGTAAATTCTGTTCCAATATTTCACTTTTGGAGTCCTCCACTGTGGACATTTCTATAGCATAGCTCAGCACATCTGGCCACTTTTAACAACTCAAGAGAAAAGCTGTCAGTTTATCCCTCAATGTCTCTCTCCCTTGCTTTGCTAACCAAAGTGTTGACCTCCACAAAAGGACCTGAAGGGATGGTTGAAAAAAAAATGTAGAACATGAAGTGAGGAAGAAGCCAAAGAAAAGATATAGAAGGCTTTTTAGCTGACAGCTTTCTTCTGGCTTGATCTGACCCAGGGTCCAGTGAGTGCTTAGCCTTGCTGCAGAGGTGAGCACTTTCCTCTGTAGATGACAATTGTCACAGTTTAACAGATACTCACACCATGTTCCTTTCACTGTTATGTGGAGTGGAGACTAAACAAAGCGGATTAGGTAGCGAATCGAGTTGGATATTTTAATTAGGCACATTGGCAGAAGGACTGGGTGAAAAGAAGTAGCTGACAATAAACAATAAACTTGGATTTTTCAGTCATCTGGCATCGCCTTCCTTGCAGGGAAGTGAGCCCAACCTGCCCAGCCATAGCTGGCTGTGAGTGGACAGAAGGTTTTTCAACCCTTCCTTCATAGTCTTTCATCAGTGAAGGTGCTACATCATCTCTAAGTGCTCCAGGAGCTGCCATTTGAAAAAAGCTACTAATTAAGAAGATGACTGTGGGTCCCTGCTGAGGGAGAGCTCACAAAAACCTGTTGTCTCCACAGGATCAGCTCCTTGTAAAGATGTGGCAGATCTAATCTGTAAAGACTCTTCATTGTTGAGAGGCCACCACTTCCCTCCGAGATACTTGGAGGATACGGAGGGGAAGCTGTGATGAAGCTGTGGCTGATTCCCTGGCTGAAGAGGTATGTGAGAAGGGAGAGCTTTTGCTGTGCTCCGGAGACATGAGTTCACTGGGCTGCAGAAGCAGAGAGGGGCAGTGTATCTGCTGCTCCCTTTGCCCTGGGCATATTGGCTTTTTGTACAGGTTTTGATTGCACCCTTCATTAAAAGAGCCATTCCTCCCCCAAATTAGGTGGAATCCGGCACTGAAAGAATCCAGCCCAAGTCCCAGTTTATTTCTCCATAAAACATCTGTATTGTTCTTCCAGGGTGGCTCTGCCAAATGAGTCCTCAATAAACCCAAAACCTGGCAATAGACAAAACACTAAAAAGCGCCTTTTTAATATGGAAAAGTATCCTGCAGTGTCGCAATCTTCCAGTGGAGACCACCCCCTACCCCTGAGAAATGCAGAATAGCACCAGGCCCACAATTTGCCTGGGGTAAAGCAACAGATCTGGGCCTGTGCTGATTTACTCCAGCCAGAGGATCTGGCCTATAGTTTCTCCCATTTTTTTCCTTTTGTTTTTTGTTTTTTATTTTTTCCTAAAAGATCCTTAACTTCTTTCTCCTTTTTTTTTTTTCCTGTGGATAGAAGCTTTGCAAGTTCCTTCTTTTATTGTTAGCTCATTTGGCAGGAGCAGCCAAGCAACAAAAGTGTTTTATTTGGAAATAGTTGAGGGGGAAGTCGACAATGTCCGAGCTCTATTCTGATTGCGTGAGCTCTGGGAGGTTTTCACCTCTGCTTCCAGGCTGCACCGGGCTGGGATTATCTCATTTGATTTCATTGGATCTGTGTACAGTTAAGAAGTGGGGAAAACTAAAGGTTAGTGAAGTTTGCCTTTGTGTCACACTAGAAGCTTTTAGTTCTTTTAAGTGTAAAGTGCTCACTCTCTCTTCCTTCTCTGTGGACTGAAATATCATGCAATGTTCTGCTTAGCTGATTTGATGGCAAAATGTGACTTACACAGCTTATATCCCATCGCAGAAGAGATCCTGAGAAGGAAGCACAGGGGAGATGCCTATATCGACTAAAGTGGGAAAAATGTAGTGTGTGAAACCCACTGATAGCTGAATCTCCTCCGTCTGAGTATGGCAGTCAGAAATGCTCACTCTTTTATGGCCAGCTATAACACACGCTATTATTTTGATCTCTGATGTTGCCTGTGTCCATTGATTTCATTCCAAATCTTTAAGACCCCCTTCACAAAAGCTCCACTCAGCAGAGATTAAAGGCTCCACTCAGCAAAGACTCAAAATAAACCAGAAACAGTGAATTAAGGCAGGGAGATTTTTGCTCTTTCCTTCCACGCTTGAGGCTCCTGTGAATCGGTTGGGATCTGCCCCCTTTTGTGCAGTGCTAAGTGCACACATGAGCTGAGGTTTATCTGTCCTGCTGTGCTCTGCAGGGCCAATCCAAAATAGCTCAGGGCCAGATTTCTAAGAATTCGGCACCCACAGTCAGGGCCAAGTAAGGAAGTCAAGAGTGATCTTAATGTAATGAGTAGGTAAGGGCTTGTGGCATGGGGAGGAGCTGTGTATCTGTGTATGTTTATGTGGCTGTTAAATGATTCACCCAGGGCCAAAGAGGCCCTCTGTGTCAGCACCAAGACTAGCCTTTCAGAGGATGGTTTCAAGAGCCCAGCTCTCTGGCCTGGGAGCAGATTTTCAACCCCTCATTTTCCACTGGAACAATGGTGATGAGATTTTCAGAGCACGGTGCACAAGGGCATGCTGAGCTCTTTGGAAAATCTGTCCACTTTTTGTGGTGGCTCAGTGGGAATGGGGTTACTCAGGAAAGTTTGCACTCTGTCTTCATGATGAGCTGCTAAGAAGCCAGCCCTGACCCTGAGAGTCTCACTGGCATGGGGTTGGGATATGGAGCCTCTATGCACCTTCCAAACTTCCCCAGCCACCGCCTGAAAAAATGTTTCCTACTTCATTGGCAAGTTAGTAGAGTTAATTAATTGATGCTTCTAAGACAAAGTGATGATAGAAAATGCTGCTTACCAGATAAATATAACTAGCACCCTGTGGGCATTTGCAATTCAAATGTGGAATTCCCTGCAGAGACTGACTCATGTTGTTGCTGCAGTGTCATTACTGTAGAGCTGATTAGAATCACAGAATCCCAGGCTGGGTTGGGTTGGAAGGAACCTTTAAAGGTCATCCAGTCCAACCCCCCTGCACTGAGCAGGGACAATTAGATGTCTGTCAAATGGACTCATAGAATTATAATTCATTATAATTCCTACAGGATAGGATGATAGAATAGAATCATAGAATGCTTTGGGTTGGTCCTGGAGGTCCAAATGCTTTCCACCACCAAGAAACCAATACTTGTCATCAGGCTGTGCTTTCCCCACCAGTTGTTGGGTTCTCTCTAGCCGGTCACTCCCTAGATCACAGGTTGGGCCTCCAGAATTGCAAGAGTCATTTAAAAATCCTGAGATGGTTTTATTCTGTGAATGCTACTTTTAGCCTTTAGCATGTGTTCAGGCCATCTCCAGAAAAGTGTTTACTTTAAGACCATAAGGACTGCAGCTTTTCTTTTTCTTAAAGTGAAAGTGCTGGATAGAGTGGCACGTCAGGAGCTTGGGTTTCACGTAACCTCAGGGAAGATTTGCAGTAAAATCACAAGAGTTGGCAACAGAGGGTTTTTTTCTTTCTGAAAGGGCCGGCACAGCTCGACACGCAGACGTTCCAGAGAGCAGCTCCTTCGCTGGTGCAGCTCCAGCTCTACCAGTGCCAGGGGGAGGATGCAAAATTACAGTCGCTGAGGATCTGCCACCCTCAGGCTTATTGCTGGTCAGTCTCTTCGGTGTTTTAAGGACCACAGAGAAGCACTGACTGATGTGGTGCCTTGCTAGGGGCATCTGCCAGGTAGTGAGCGCCCCGTTAATCATCTCCCCAGGGAGCTGCCCTTGGCATGATAGTGAAGATGGAAAGCTGAACCCCCTTCCTTCCTCCTCTTCACTTTAGGGAAGTCCTATGGCTTTTGTTCAACACAACAGTCCAGAATGGGGAGGGAGAGATTTCAGCACACAAAGCTGTGCCTTTGCACCAGCTTTTGCATCCAAACAAGCACAGCTTGTGCCTGCTCTGTTGAGTCAAGCTTTCAGGGCACCTGGAAAAGAAAGTTGGCTTTGGAGAAAAAGATTCCAGCTTGTTTTTAAGAGGGGACCTTGAGAGCCTGGGCATGGGGGATTGTGTCTATATTTTGGGGACAGGATGGCTGCTGTGCTGCAGGGACTACCTCCTGTGCTTTCCCTGCTGAAACACCACATCACAGTGCTTCCTGGGGTCAGCCCGGCAGCGTCCACCCCGCCGGCGCACAGAAAGTGCAGCTTTTGGAAAAGCGAATATAATTTTAAAGTTGGCCTGAGAAGCCTCCATCTAGTTTTCAGGGTTCCAGAATGTTGTTTTATTAGGATTACAGTCTTGTTCTTCTTAGGTTTCAGCAGGCGTTTATGACTGTTACAACAGGAATGAAAAGCTGGGGCTGGAATCGGCATCGCTTTCTCCTGCCAGGCGCAGGGTTCACGGTGGAGGCCAGACATATGTCTTTCTCCCACAGATGCTACTTTTTTTTTTCTGGATGGGGAGGTGAGCTCTATCCTCTGCCTGGAAGAGAGGGCTGGCAGCAGCTCTGAGCTGAGATGTGGGGGCTGCACGGGGGGCCCATCTGCCGAAGGTAATGGCCCTGTTGGTTCACATCATTCCCCTCTGCCCTTTGCAAAGTGGAGAGGATGGGTCTTGGTGGGTCTGCAGGGAAGGTCATGTTTGTGTAGGATGCTGTAGCCTTGTGTTGTTCCCATCTCCTTTCTCCTGTGTCCCATGGACACATTTCCCTGGAGGCTCTGTGGTTAGCAGAGGGGGTTGGTGAGGGAGTGATCACCTCAGGGACAAAACCATCTGTGCCTACCGACATTTCCCTCTCTGTTTTTCTCCAGCCTTCATTATTCCAGACCTGATACCATTATCTAGCCATATTTCTCTCTGTGTAAGTCAAAACATCTCCTCAAGGGCTCCTGAGCAAGAGAGGGGTTCTCTGTCTTTGCAGAGCCCATGCTGGCTACATGTGAGAGGCACGGGCAGGAAGGTAAGGGTAAAAGCAGCCTTCACTGGCCACCAAAAGTCTCCTGCTGTCCTTCTAGGTCTTGTGGCCGTGCTGGTTGGGGAGGTAAATCCTCCACATTATCCCAAGAAATGAAGGAGTTCAGCCTGTCCAAACAGTCCATCTTGGGGGTTAGAACTCAGCCCTCTTCTTGGGTAATTTCTGGCTACGGGATTGTTGCACAGTAATAATTAGCAGACAGATCCTGCTGACTTGGGAAACTCATCTGAGGGTTTGTTTGTGTGTTTGTTGTTTTTATGAGAAGGTCCATATGCCTTTCAGATTTTATTTTCAGAGAGTTGATGATCTGAGGAACAGAATGAAGAGTTGACATCGTTGGTTGTTTTCTTGGCCTGCTTTAAATAGCAGATGTAGGGTGGTGGAAGGGCTACAACTCATTACTTTATACTGGTGGAGTTTTGATGAGTTTTATTGCAAAGACAATGGGGCAGCTCATGACAGCACTCAACCCAGGGAGAAAAGAGAAGGTTTTGTACCTGGCGGGTACTGATCATCCACCAGAGCACCCCTTCATGTGCTGGATCATATCCAAGAGGAAATATGGGAATTTCTGCATGTAGTTACAGTTTATGAGACTGCCTGCCTGAGTGCATATGTGTGTGTGAGCAGTGGAACAAGGATCTCTAGCATGGAATCATTTAGGTTGAAAGAGATCTTTAAGATCATTGAGTCCAGCCATTAACCCAGCACTGCCACGTCACCACTAAACCATGTCCCCAAGCAATTGGACTAAGCCTTAGTCAAAACCCACTTCCACCAGTGGGATAAAGCGGATCAAGCACCAACTGAATATGAACCTCAAGGTCTCCCCGCCCAGGTTAGACATTGTGTTTATGGCATACCCAGCGGCTGCCAGTGATCGTGGTGTATGATTTACTCTGAAACCCTGAATCTGACCTAGATTTTCCACATCAGAGCCTTGTTTTAAATCCTAAGATAACTGCTTCTTAGTAATTCATGTATTTCCTGATCTCTGGGGCACCTCTAGTTCAATGGTAGCTTCTTTCTAGGGGATGGAAATCCTATCTAACATGCATCTGATTGTTACACTGAAATGTGTGCTCGTTCAGAGTGTTTAAGAAATGGGCAATAGAGTGTGAGCCACAACTTTATCAGCAGAGATCACAGATACTCAGCTCTAAGTGCTTGCTAAATCGTGTTCCTTCTTTCAGCACTCTCCTCCTCCTGCTGAATAGCCTGTGTTGGTTTTGTCAGGTTTTTGAGATTTTCTCTCCCTTTTTCCAGCTGAGCTCCCCATCAATGAGAGCAAGCAACCTCGTTTTATAACTGTTTTGAGCCTAATGCGGATGTAGCTTCAGACTTTTGGTGCTCCTCTTGGGGTCAGGTTTGTGAACCCCTCTACCATGATCCTTAGAAATCATCCCCTCCTCATTCCTGGCCACACTTGCCAGCGTTGACCTTTCATTTAGTCCATCCCTCTACTGTCACAATGTTGCCCCTTGAGGTGACTCCTCCAAGTCTTTGATCCACCTGATTTCACCAAGCCAGGCTGCTGTAGCTGACCTCTTGAACTACATAGTCCTCCTGAATCCTGACCAGCCTTTCCACGTGTTTTCCACTCTTACCCCAGTCCAAATTCATCTCATCCAAATATGAATGAGCAGGGAAACCTTCAGGAAGAATCACCAGTGCCCTACCCAATGTCAATGACTGTAGGAGGATGTTTTATTCGTCCCTGACTGATCTTGTGGTTTGTATATAATTTCCTCAGGTATGATATTCTGATCCTCCTGGTATTGATGGTGTCTTTTAACCCTGTGCCTCAGGCAGCTTGGTTAGAAGTACTGCTACATTTTGCTGCAGCGCTGGTCGAGGCAGCGTTAAATGCCATCAGCCCACGGCTGATAGTGAGAATTCCTCCAGTAACCTCCCTTCAGGTCAGCTGTTCTGTCAGTACAGCGTGTTACCATCCCCATTCTAGCCTATTTATTATCCTCTTTACAACACTTATCTTACCCCTATCTTCTCCAGTTTAACTGGTAATTTTGTGTGGCAACATATCAAGAGTTTACCTAATATTTGGACAAAGTAGCCTGCTACAAAAGCCTGATACTGTTATATCCAGGCTGAAATTTGTCCTCTGTCACATTTTGCCACAGCTGTCTTTATTCTTTATCCCGTGAAGCTTTGTATAATGTTGATACCGGTGTTATGAGGTGGTGGGTGATTAAGTTTGCTTTTTTTTTCCCACAGATAAAGGCACTTCATTTTATTTTCTGTAAGATATCAGTTTCAATATAGTAAGTTTTATTACTAGATTTGTGATTCCATATGCTACTTCTTTCAGTATTCAGAGCTGGCTTGGCTTTTCCCAACTCAAGTATTTGAGTTTTACTTGGATGAGTGATTTCTATATCTCTCCTTGAGGGACCACTGCATACTCTCTACTCTGGGATGTACCAAACGCAACTAAAAAGATGGGACTTCAACTTTTTACACACTCAGCATTTGACTTCTCTGTTGGCTGCTCAGGCATGCCTTAGATCTGGGGGTTTCTGCAGTCAGGTGCCATCTCTGTAGCATGTCCACTGTCACTAAGCTCGTGTGTGAAGTCCTTACTGGAGCAGGCTCAGCTATACACAAACCAGAGAGAACACTTTCCATTAGCTCCCCGTTTAGAGAAGGAAGCCTTTCACTTCTCTGCTGAAAAGGGGGTTAAATATCTGGGGTTTTCATCAATTTCAGGCTGAGTATTTGAAAAGCCTGTTGCTTTTCCAGGATACACTGCCTAAGGAAGACAAACCAATATTAATAGGGAAGTATTGCTGAAATAAGCTACTTCTGTGTCAGACCTCTCTGGATGATAAGGTGGCATTTGTTGCAGGAGGCACTGAAGGAATGATGATTTTCTGTAAAGGATGAAAAATGTCTAAACTTTTGCCAGGTAATTACCATCTTCCTAGCTAATTTCCTATGGGAATGTTGCAGAGTGGCAGGCACCAAGTGTGTCACAGGCACCGCAATTGGGGTCTCACGCAACGCTTCGGGTCATCAGCACTGCATGAACCTTGTGCCTCTGTCACCAACGGGCCTGAACTACAGTGTCTGTGGGTGCTTTCTGTGAGGATGTGATTTTCCTCACTGTAAAGATTTTTCCAAACAATACTACAAAAGGGGAATTCTCTAAGCATGGAAGATAGCTTCAGATTGGAAGTGAAATTCAAATTTTGCTATCCACTTTTTTCCCTCGCTTTTTCCCTTCTAGATTTACTCTTTGCAAATCTCCTGGGTGCTGGCGACCCCATCTCTGTGCAGTCACACGGTTCCACTTGTACGTAACTGCAAGGAGCAGTTCAGAAACGCTTGCAACTTGCTTGCACTTGAGGACATTTTCACATGACAAGTGAAAGATCTGTTCTTTATCCAGAGACTCCCTCGCTAAGTCCTTGTTGCAAAGACTTAGGACACTAGAACATGTCATTTAAAGGGCTCAGGGATTGTTGGAGAAAACCCTTCAGCGGCATTTGTTCCCAAAAACCTCCTTCTCTGAAACAGGTGAGTCATTCCAGCTCATATAAATTAAAATAAATTAAAAAATCCTCCCTACACACAAACCAACCCTGAGGCTCATGAATAGCATGAGTTATTTCACCCGTATGACTGGAGCACGGCAACAGTTTAAGCAACTAAAACCATATTCTTACAAAAGGAAGTATTTCATGATCTTTATAATAGACAGTAGTGCCACTTCTGCCTTTAACAAAGGTTTTGTTCTGCCAAAGCTTATTCCCGGGCTTTGTGCTGAGAATAGATGTCAGTGCTGGCAGGACCGGTGACCCATGTAACTGTAATGCAGCGGGTTGCTATAAAACAACTGAGAGAAACCTAAGGTTTTATTCTGGCAGTCTTAGTGGAGGTGAAATCCGTGAGTCTGCTAGCTGGAGCTATGGGCTTTTTGTAGGAAAACATCCCCACTCGTAATTTTCCCATTAGGAAATTTGCTGTAGAAGAGTAATTTTTAAGATATCTTGAGGAAACTCCTACTTTGTTAAGAGGTTTCCATTTTTTTTTCCTGCTTAATTGAAAGAGAGAAAAAAAAAAGAAAAATTAATGATTTCACATATTTCTTTCTGATTTGATTTGATTTTTTTTTTCTGGAAACATTTAGTAAGCAATGTATTATTTGTATTGCTTTCCTAGGGAGAAGGTTAACAAATGAAAGTTTTATTTTGAAATGTGAAAAGCAAAACTTTTAAAAGCAAGGTTAAAACAACTTAAAAAGTTTAAGACTTTTAAAAAGCAAAGTGCTCTCTCTTGTACGTATCTTTTGACCATCACTTGCACTTGGAGAGGAGTCACTTTTGACAAAAAAAAAGGGAACATTTTCAACAGCTCTCAAATTAAGATGTTAAAAATCTTACTCTTCCATAAAGCTTTTCATTTTTAATTAAAACATTTGGGTTTTAAAAAAAAAAAGATTTTCAGATAAAATAGTTGCCTTCTATAAAGCCTGGATTTTCAATGAAGAAACTTGAAAGTTTGCTTAACTTAATTATTCAAGGTGTAAAATACTGTATAGTGAAATTGAGGGTGGCAAAAGTTGACCTTAAAAATTTGCTAGACTTTCTAGCAATGCAACTTGTCCTTCTAGGCTATTTAAACACATAGGTGAAATATGAAAGCAGAAGGGTTTTTCTGTGCTTGGAGAAATGTGAGTGAAATGTGAATGGTGACAGTGAGTGATTTTATAGGAGGTGCTGAACCTGCTTAATCTGTCTTTCCTTCAGATTTTAACAGGCTTCATGAAGGTTTATTTATGTACGTGCCTGTTGTTCTCCATCCTTGGTTCAAAAGCAAACCAATGAGAGGGAGGTGGCCTAAACCAGGCAGATGTTTGCTTATCAAAGAGGTGATTTTGCAATACTGTGCTATCTCTCCCCACAACCTCCCTCCCTACCGTCCAGATGAATGGGGGTGGTGTCCTGAGCCCAGAGCCTTGAAGTTAAAGGTGAATGTCCTTTTTGCATATCCCATTTGTGTGCTAAGTGCCCGGGGTATCTTAAATAGGGCTACAGTGGCAATTAAAATAATGAGATACATAAAAGACACCTGCTTTAAATAAATACAGTAATCTGCCCAAAGCTGCCTGGATGGACTGGTATTCAGGGAGAGCCCTGAACCTGCATACATACCTATGCTTAACAACATGATCATTAAAGAACAGAAACCTTTCCTTCTAATCCCCCTCATACAGGACAACATGTGGATGTTAGCATATTTGGACTGCTTTGCATTCCTTCTTGCCTGCTTTTGAGAACATACTACATTTTAAAACTTGTTGGGTTCTTTCATGTTTTATTTGACCCTATGTAATTGCATTCCTGAAGGAATAACAGGCTCCCACAGTGATTTATACCCTGTATTAAATGTCAGTTTTGAAGAGACACAGTTAGCAGTTTGGTTTAACCTCCTGCCTTCCTATGTAAGTTCAAAACTGAAGTGGAGCTCGGGATCCGAGGGGAAAAGTAAAAAGATGAAAATGGACAGCGTGGAATGAGCCGTATGTGGTCCTGGCCCCGCACCTTTAGAAGCCACCGGAATGAGATTCCATCAAGCCATCTCTATTTTTAACTGTAATTTGTAGACTTCATTGCTGCCCTTGACCAGTTGAGAAGGCTGTAAATTAGCGCTGCGAATCGCTCTGCTTTCTCCAGGCAGACAACTGCAGCATCTCCAACGAAGGGCTGGAACATTTTTGCTGCAAAATCAACCAAATCAACCAACAAACCAACCCCTAGTGGGTTTGGCATGTGTCCCAATAAGAAAGTCAGCAAAATAAATTGTCCTTGTAATTAAGAGTTGCTCCTTTGTTTTTATGTGTTTAACTGTGCATAAATAGCAAAGCAGGGTAGGTATGTTATTACTGTTTTAAATATTTCATTCCCTTTGTAGATTTCCTTATGACACAGTTAACAACTGCTTAATCATATGTTATGACCTAATTATGGGGGATTCAGTTAAATAAATCTTGATGTAATAGTATATTCTTGATGTAATGGTCCTCTGATGGCTGCTTTTATGTTCATGTGTGCATTTAAATGTAAAAGTAAATGCAGTCTACATTAGGGTCTGACACATGACTTGAATGGTCATCATCTTTAGAATCACTGGTGAAACAAGTTAAAGGGGACTTCTTCTAAGTGAGAATACTGTACATAAAAACCTATTTCCTATACCCAGGAAATGAACGTCCTAGTGATCACTTTCTTTAATGTGCAACTGTAAGGTTTCATTTCCCAGGAAGGAGATTTAGCTGGAGCTGCTCCAAGGAGGATTCTGTTTTCACACTGGAAGCAATAGAATTGAGCCATCGAAGCTTTGCTCAGATTAGTTTAGTCCCTAAATGTCTTTGGCAAAGGTATTTAAATTAATGCAAAGCATTTGTAGGATCAGGCCAGGGGACCACTGGTAATTGTTCTGACCTAGGCTATAGTTTATTCAGCTGAAGTGTTTCAGGGCATTTCCATTGCCTTCTCCAGAGCCTCACTTGTCCATCAGATGAATGATGAGTACAGATCTGATCTGCTCTTTGCCAGGTGGGAAAGCTGTCAGTGATCTTTTATTTTGAAGTGGAAAATGTAGGTGATAATGTTTTCTTAGGGTTGGATTCATCTTGACCAAGAGAGGTCATGGAATAAGTTGCCCCCTGGAAACGCATATCTCTGTTGACTATATGGAGAGCTGATATGATGAGCTTAGAGCTGATGCTTGCCTTTCAGGTAGATAGCGTTAGGTAAGATGAATCCTACCATGTGATGTATACAAGGGATTGTGTATCAGCTTCCCAACTTCTAGCTGTGCTGCCAGATCACCGTAAATGTTTGTGCCTTGGTGCGAGAGACTCTACAATAGTTTCCTTGACAGCTTAATGCAAATGGAAGACAAGAATTTCATGGTAATCCCAGGGTACAAGCCCACAGAGTGCAATTAATATCTTGGGAATACAGGAAGAGGTTTGCCTTTCGTAGTTTTAGGTGGCAGAGCGAGGGGTATCCATCCCTGCTCATGTCACACTTTGTCATCAGCGGAGGGACATAGTCACAGAATCACAGAAGCACAGAATGTTAGGGGCTGGAAGGGACCTCTGAAGATCAAGTCCAACCCCCCTGCCAGAGCGGGACAAAACTAGAGCAGATCATGCAGAAGGTCCTCTCTAATGGGCTTAGTCCTGACAATGTTATCAGCCCAAAGTCAAAGGAGCAAGTCTTGAACTTAAGTGCCTGTGCTTCATGGCTCTGAGACCTGCTTCCCGTACGTTCACTGGGATCACCTACAGTAGCTGTCCAACTTCAGGATCATGAATAGCCCATCCTAAAACAATCAGCATTTCCCTCCCCGGTCTTTATTTCTCCATTTGTGATGCCAGAACTGCAGGTTCCACCAGCAGAATGTTATCTGTTGATGCACAAACTAAGAGCAGAGTTCAGCTGTACCAGCTACAGACTGGGAAAACTTGGAAGATGACCTTGTGTTAGGGCCCTGATTCAGTGGGCAGACAGCAGAGCTGTGTGTTGGCACACTGCAGCCTGGCTCTTGGGTTGTTACGTGACTGGAGTGGTGATGACGTAGAGGTTATGCTCAGGTTATGAAGCTGTTAGCTTCCCAGGGAGGTTTGATTCAAGAATGAGGTTAAGCAAGAGCAGAAAAAGGATCTTACACCAGTGGGAGTAGAGAAAAATCGATTCCTCAGCAGCAGCATCGTAGCAACATGATTTTATTTAACTGCACCCATCCCTACAGCCAGTACTTGGTCTCAGTAACAATGATGAGGAATTAGAGAACTGAATGAGGAGTATCACCTGGATTTCTCAAATCTTTTAGAAAATATTAGTATTTTCCAGCCACTCAAGACACTACCAGCTAAAACAACACCAGTAGAGGGAGACAAACCCTATTACCAGACTAGCCCAGTCTAGCAAGACCTGAAGGACTCACCACTTTTTTATAGGAAGCAGAACTGGAAACCTGAAGAGAAAACATCTTTTGGGAAACGTCATGTGCCATTAATGTCTGCACACATTTCATAAAGCATGAACTTAGGGATAAAGGAAGTTGTCTTAAAAAAACCCCCATCTCTTGGTCCCATACAAAATGTTTCATTGGCTTGAAATAAAACGCTTCATTTATTTTTGGTGGGTTGCACGTGTGTGTGGATGGGTGTATGCAGAAAATACACCAAAGATGAAGTTACGCTGTTGCAAAAGCGCGTGTCAGATGAAAAATCAGAACGTTAAAAAAAAGATACACCTGAATATTCTTGCCTTTTCCTGACTTTTTTTTTTTGGTCTCTATTGTGGAGAGTAAACTCACTGGACTTGATGCGAGGAAACCCTTAGGTTTGACCACTCTAAAAATGCATTTTCTGGGGAATGGAATGAATTGGAAACCTTTTAAACAGACCGAATTGCGATGATTGTCCTCAAGTATGAAAGCAACACAGACTTCCACAGGTAAGTGAATTTTAATGCCATTTGAAAATAAATTAAAATAATGAAGAAGCCGAATCACAAAAGCTATCTTAAGGTGTAAATGACTGAAGATATTCTCTCAGATTGGATAATTTTGCCAATGACATAAAAAGGCACAGGTGGCTCCAGAACCATTTTGCGTCCATAACATTTATTGCCAAAAGAAAATGTTTCCTTTGCTGTGCAGAGCCTCAGCCTCTGTCTCTGAAAGAGTGGAAATGGAGGGAAGATGAAAAGAAAGATCTGAAAATTAATGAGTGTCTTCTGCTTTGCAGCATAATTTTTAACCATTTCATGTTGTGCTAGGTTGTGATGCAATCTTGGTTTGCTCGAGGCCATAAGATGGAGTTGGCTTTTACTGTTGAATGATTATATTTGTCTTTTCTTCACTGGTCAGGGAAGTTGTTTTTTTACTCTTCTGGCTGTGTGTCTAAGAGGATGATTTTCTTAAACCAATGAGTATGTGGAGAAGGATCCCCTTGCCTGTGTATATTGAATATTGCACGTGCTGATTGAGGGAGCAGATAGTTTTTCATGGCAAAGGATTGTTTGCAGTGGCACGAAGTTGCGATGCGTTTTTTTGAAAAGCAATTCCATTGTTCTTCACATTGTTGGTGAACTGCATGAGTTGACACAACTGGCACTAGCAGAGCTGAGGTTTAAAATCCAAACCCTACATGTGCTCTGGGGTTGAGTTACCCACCTCAGAAGGAGAACTTTGTTTGCCAAGGTTTGCCATCAGTGCACGCTCTGTGAACATTGCAGTCCCGCGTGTTTCCCGCGAAACTCATTTTGAGCAGTGCATGGGGGGTGATGTGTGTGGTTGTGGCTTTGAGACCCAGGGATCTGAGGTGAAGGAAGGCCCCTCAGTCAGGTGATGTTCACGCTGTCTGGGTCTGCAGGCATCACTTCCAGATGGGACAGGATCTGCTTCTCTGGGGGTTCCGCATCTCTTATCTGGAGGAAAGCTTTTGAATGGGGTGCAGACATGTCACTTTATAGCATGAACCATAAAAAAAAACCATGTGCAGGGGGATAGGTCCATAAAAAGTGCCATTTAATTATTTGTCTAAAAAGAACTAAATGTGCATGCCTTCAAAAGCACTGCCACTATAGAAAAAAAAACCAAACCAAACCAGAACCAAACAACAAAACCAAACCACCAATAAAAATCTCTGGGAGTGTTCAAGAAAGATTTGATCTTTCCCTGCCATGGAACAAAGACACTTGTGATAATTTTGACTGGTAAAAATATATACTTCAGGGAAAGGGGGCAGAGAGGACCTTGAGAGTTCACCTATCCCTCTATTCTAAAGCAAGATTTGCCAGGGCTGAGCCATTCCTGGCAAATCTGCCTCAAGAGTGACAGAGAGTCTGTAGCTCCTTGACTAATTTACTCCAGTTCTCACCTGTCCTTCCTCTTAGGAAATGTGTCTAACGTTTGACCTAAATCCTCCTTGCTGCAATTTAAACCCATTATTTCTTGCCTTTTACCCAGTGGACATGGAGAACAATTTATTACCTTCCTATCTGCAACAACCTTTTACATAGTTGAAGGCTGTTATCATGTCTCCCCCTCAGTCTTTTCTTCTCTAGACTAAACAAACCCAATTCTTTCAATCTTTCCTCATAGGTCATGTTTTCTAGACCCCTGATCATTTTTGTTATGGAAATAAACATCCTTTAAATCAAGTTCTGTGAATCAATCTTGTGTAGAAAGGAAGGGAAACAGAGAGGTTAGAGCTAGCATTGGGAACAGGAATCTGGTGGTGAAAGAAGTGAATTTTCTGAGGTCTAGCGAGAGTACAGCCTTCCATTCTTCTTTAGGCTTAGGAGGTATATTGAATAAAAGTTTCTTTCCCCGTGTTTCCTTGGGAAACTCTTTTACATATCTGCTACCAGGAGGAAGACAGTATTTCTTTTCCACAGGCTGTGTGCAAAGGGGTCTCTGGGAAAGCACTGGGCAGGGTACCAGAAAGGTAATTTCTAATCATATGGCATGTCCTTCATGCAGACTTTCTAAAATCAGTTTGCCTGCTATCAACCCTTGCTCTCCCACAAGTAATGTAGGCCATCCACAAAAAGCAGTTTAAAAGTGGATCATAACTCTTGGAGATTTACTGCAACCAGAGCCCCAACAGAGAAGATGAAGATGAGTTTGGTTGTAATATTCTGGTTTGGTTGTAATATTCTCCTTTATTACCTGAGCTGCTCAGAGAGAGGTGGAAATACCAGTACAACCATTTCAGCTGCAAAAACATATACCAAACAAAGCTGTAGCCCACCGGAAAACCTATTTTATAGAAAAATGCTCTAGGGATTGACACTATTTCTCTCTATAAGGGTGATTTTGTTAACAAGGAGGTGAAGACGTTTGCTTCTCCTATATTCAGCCATCCATCAGTGCAGCCATCTACCAGAGCCCAGAGAACTCTAAGCCTTGTCTGCTTCAGCAGTTCCATAAGCAGTAGCCTCTGTGTAATATCCCACTCATTACCAAATAGCTGAGACCAGGTCCTCCAAAAAGCTTCATTGTCTACATCGTCTTGGCTGCTGATTGAATCATGAAACTGAAGGAGGAGAGAATAACTATCCCAGACTAAGCATGCATGGAAGTGTTGGATCAAGATACTGATCCAGCAGCTTGTGAGCAACCTGCTCTAGCTGACCCTGCTTTGAGGAAGTGGTTGAACGAGGTGACCTCCAGAGGTCCCTTCCAAACTCAGTAATTGTGTGATTCTGTGATCAGGACAACGTATTTGTGCTATAGCTGAGACTGTCTCGTAGTTTAGAGACAATGGCTGAAAATTAATGGGTCCTTTTGCTTCGTATCTACTATTTTGGGATAGAAAGAAGGTAGATCCAATGCTTCTTAGAAAAGTTTGATCTCTTCTGTAAAGTCACTATGATATCGGTCTTCGGCGCTGAAGAATCAAGGAGTTAAGGGGATTACCACTGTCTACCTAAAAGCTGGAGGCTGCAGGAGGATCCAAGAGAAGCTTTCTATGTTTACCCTCCTTTCTAGCCACAGAACAGCATGATCTGGACTGAAGCTATTTCAGGTGGTTTTCTAGATCCTGGATGGTGGGGGACTGTGCTGCTAAAGCTTCTAGGCAAGGGTGGCCTGCAGCATCCTTTTGTTCATGGTGGTTCAGATGGTTGACACGTTGACTCGCAACTTCCCCATTAGTCAGAGGTAAGCGTGAAACTGTGGTAAATGTAGTTTCAGATCAAAGACTGCAGCCACATGATGTAAAGCATTCAAGCAATCACTTTTCTTTTACAAAATATTCTTTTGAAGGCTTTATGCTGGGTTCAGCGATCACCTGTCTTTCCACAGACTGTATAAATAGTAAAGCCAGCAGGAGCACCAGACTGAGTGCTTTGGCTAACTTGAGAGAAATGTTGTGCACTAACATCTGATCCAGGTTCCTCATTAATGGACACAGAAATATGGTCTCAGTGTTCAGCCTGCAGAACAATGAACCTATAAACACAGGACAGCACAGAATTTTATAGAGAGAACGGAAGGGCCAAGAGCATCTTGGGGTGCACTGATACACCTTGAAAAAGGCGTTCAGGGAGACAGGTTAAAAGAAAAATAGATGGAGTGTAGAAGCCACAGAAGGACAAGTTTCATTCCTTGCACAGGAGACGTTGAAAAGGTGAAAGGTTTCAAGCTGGCTGGCGTGTGGAACTTAACGGGAGTGTGAAGTAATCAGTAGAATGTGCAAGGAGTTCTCAGACAGGCAAAACCCTATTGAAAGGACTGTTTTGCAAAGAAACTTCCCAAATGTTCTCTCACCACAGAGACAACCCTGATTTGACCTGTCAGACATGTTAAACTTCAGGCCTTGTCTGTGATCAAGATAGTGGAGAGTTCTAACACTCTAGCAGAGATCCAAAATAAACAAGGTGTGGTGAAGAAAAACGCTTTTTCCTCTGTGCAGATTACTGGGAATAGTCTTCCTTTTGCTGTCTGACCCAATGGTAAAGTCTCGCTTATCTTCCAAGAGCCAGAATCTAGAGGATGCACAAGTGCTTCCTCTGAGCAAAGCGAAGGAGGCCAGGGACAATATTTTGGCTGAAGTGTGTCACTTCTGCTCTCGAGATGCCAGTAAACACAAGCATTCCAAAAAGCAGCTTTGCTTTGATGAGTTTGGTCATCATGATGGGTCTGTGTTGTAGTAATAGCCAAGGAAAGGCTCTGGTTTTAGATAGTCTTGTTTTTACAAATATCTAGGAAACTCTCCTTCCCTTACCTAGTTGTAAATGGCATTGTAACAGAATCAGCCATGGCAGATGGGCTTCCAACTTTAGATACAATACTAAAAGTAGCACTTTGGAGATGGTCTCCACGTAATTTCTCCCATATGGACCCTAAAACCCCAGATGGTGTAAGATGTGTTTAGGGCCCTGTAAGACACGGGGCCATCACTAATTAGCAAAGACCCTGAGCACGTGTTTAATTTTAAGCATATGCTTTCCTCTCCCAGGAGTCCATAGGACTTAAGGACTTCAAGTGAATGGGTTTAGGGATATGCTTAGGGATAAGTATGTGTTTAGTTGCTTTCTTGTGCTGTGGCTTTATTTGTTTTTACAGGAATAAAAGAAATGAAAGATCTTATTACAGATCAAACACAAATAAATGTCCAAAACACAGCAGGGAGGCTTTATATCTTGGTTCAGAGCCCAATGAAGTCAACAGAAAAACACCCCAACACCTCAGTGGAATTTGGAGCAAAGTCCTCAGAGGACTGATGATGAACCCACTGCAGAAACCTGTTGAATACCTCATATTTCACTGCAAGGTTCCCTTATCTTGTATCCAGATGTTGCTAACAAGGACTTTTATTAGCTGCTGAGAAGTATGAGAGTGGCAGTTTTTCAACTCTTACAATACACGTACATATACATGAGGTAGAAGAAGGTTGCTCTGCAGTAGCTATTATGCTCTGTAGAGCTGTGTGTGTATTTCAGAAGTTTCTTGGTTGTTATTGGTAGAACCATTTCTTGGTCCCTTGATCTTGAAGTGTTTGCTCTCTTTCTTTCATGAAGGGCAAGTGAGGCAAGTGTGACACAGTTCCTGGGGTAAATGCTGCCCTTTTGTAGAGGGAAAGGTTTACACAACAGGAACAGCAGGTTCCTTTGAACAGCATTCATCTTTTCTGCCTTTAGCTCTGTACGGTGCATACAGCGAGACCTGAGGCACTCATCTAGATTGTCGTTTTAGGTGTGCAGGGAAATAGCCTCTGTCTGACAGCAATTTGATCTCTTTTTCATGTTCACTTCAGGATGGGATGATGCAGGAGATTTCTCCATTTGACCAGCTGAATTTCCACCCACACAACTGGATTTTGATCCTATGGCTCAGGCTGAAGCTTTCCTTACTTCTACAGAGACTGCCCTAACTATCAGCAGCAGAACCACCTCAGCCAGCAGCCATCAGCCAGCAGGGAAGAAGATCATGTGCCATCTTGTCAGGCTTGTCATGGAGGTAGGTGTCATTAGAATGTGTTTTTCTGCCTCCTTCTCGGAAGTCATTTGGGTTGCCATGGGACAAGTTTTGCCCAAGCTAACAAGCAGAGAGGAGCCCATCTAGAGTCTCTGGAGAACTGGTAAGCAGTTAACGCCTGCAAAGCTGATACTGCTTCCTCCTCTATTATGACTTGTGTTTACTAGGTCATATTGACATTGGTCTGCAAGGATGTGCTATGGCCACATCAGAGCCCCCATCCAGAGCCTCTGGAGAATTGTTAAGCTGTTAGTACGTGCTAAACCCGTGTCGCTGGGTTGTCTATTACTGCCTATGTTTGCTAGGTCAAAGTGACACTGATCTATGAAGATGAGCTATGGTCACATCTTCATTTTGCTCTGGAGAAATGTCTTTGGTCACTCTGGGCCTTCCTTCTTTGGGGATGAAAACCTTACAGTGACTGTATGCTGAGTAAGGGTCCTGTACCAACTGCTTAGATACACAAAGTTGTATGGTTCCAAGTTTAATACAGCAGAAGCTAATAAAGTGATGTTATTTGCAGGTTGGATGCTCACTGGCTGGGACTCACAAAATCCCTTTGGTGTTTTAGTTATTTTTGGAATCTGGATCTTTAACTGAGATCTCATTTTGAGGCTAGGGAAAAAAATGCCAATATTTACCAAATTCTAAAACGTAAGACTAGAATGTTGGATGTGGATCTTTTCCTTCATGGTTCAGAGATCGCAGGAAAAATGATTTGAAGCATTTTCTTCCTATAACACCAAAACAGAGCCTGGCCTTTAAATAAGAATTTCTGTCGAGTGCTGAGAACTGTCCTTTTCTTTCAAGCCATTTCACAGAACTGGAAGACACAAATCAACAGGTAAATGTGCAGTACCCAGTACTGTGATTATTATTTCTACTTTTCCTGTGATTATGATGGTAGAAAACATTCCTCACTTGTTCCCTAGAAGAGTTATTTCTTCTACTGAGTCCCTGTCTTTAATATTGGTAGTCCTCTGAACAGAATTTGCAGTCCTCAGTCACACAAAAAAACAAAACACCCCCGGTGGCTTGAAAGGAAAATGTTCACTTCTTCACCGAGTGGAAAAATACTTCTGTTGCTTAAACGTGGGTAATTAGACCGAGGACTTTCTCCAAAGTAAACCTTGACAATCTAACAATCATCTTTGGCTTTTGCACCGCGTGGAGTTTCTTTTACATTGTTAAATGCATTCCATGTTTCAGTAAATGACACCAGGCTCACCAGCAGTGACTGAGTGATTAGTTTATCATCCTCTTAGTGCAGCCATCTAGATCTTTAACTCTTTAAGCAGTGGCATTCAAGTCTTGAGAACACCCAGGATCATGCCTGAGGCTTTAGACATTCTCAGTTCAAGCAAATCTCGGATACCAAGTGAAAATGAAGGAAAGAAAGTAGGTGGATGCATTCTGATAACACTTGAAACAAGTCAGGTAAGCTAAATTGCAAATAAACACCAGGCTTTTTGCAGAGGAAGCCAATCCCCCTTTCCTGGGACCATTTAGGTCATTAGGTGCCTGAGCAGCATAAAATAACACAAAGAAAATCTAACAGCATACAGAGTGAAGGGTGACAAATCTACATTTCCTTAAGAGCCAGAGATGTGAGGTGGGTTTTTTTTTGGCTGGATTTACAATTCTTCCCTCATGGGACTGTAAAATGAACAGGTTTACAAAATTATTGATTATAAAAAAAATAATTATGTGAGCTGAAACATACTGTGCTAAAATCTCGCTCGTGCAGCGATGTGTAAGAACATAAAGCTTGGTAGCAACACAAATCTTTGGAGAACGAAGGGCCTCTACTTACTTCTGGAAGAGAGAGGTGCAGGAGGATTTTCAGACAGCAGGAAAAGGCTTTGACCTGTGAGCTGCTGACCAGCTGTGCCTGCTGCTCAGCATCATGGGTCTTCACCTATCATCTGATCCTGCTCAGTAACTCGAGCTAGATCACTGTGTGTGCCCTCTGCCATGGGAGACATGGAGCTGCTCACCCTCCAGAGACAAAGTGCTTTGGGAGCTCTGTTGCTGGGAAGAGTCTGAAATGTATGGACACAGCATTTGCATACCTCAAGCAACAGAACATCACCCAGACTTTATTTACTTTTTCTTTATTTAAAAATGCCTTTCATCCACTGGCTGTGTTTTTGGCTTTTGTTTGGGTTTGGTTCTGTTTTTGTTTTGGGGGGGGGACTATTTATTTATTTATTTACAGTCTGGACTTCAAGTTTTGCTGCTTTGGGTGAAGAATTTTTGCCCAGGAGGGCAAGGGTGATCCTGTGTGGGCAGGGAATGGATGTTAGTAGGTGAGAAAAATTCTCTGTATCCTACAAAAGGGTTGAGAGTGGATTGGGAGCAACCTCTGAGGCAGAAGAGCTGTGCACCTCCTGCAAGCACGAGCAGAGCAATTAGGTCTCCAGTCTTCTAGTGACTATTGCTTAGCTCCCAGGCTGCAGCCATTCTCAACGCTGTAGGTACAGTCAGGCACCTGCTTCAGGTACCTCTACCTAGCAGAAAACATGATGGAGGTGATCCAGTTGTGCCATCCATTTCAAGACACCTCCTCTGTGGTGGCCTCATCTTGGACACTTGGTGGCTTATCCACTGGTGAACCTTTGAAAAAGGAATGGTGACTTTATGCTTGTGGCTGTCAGAGGTCTCAAGAGAGGGAAATGAACCACATAACACCTTTGCCAGTCCAAGTTGTCCTCGTGACACCACACTGAGAGACATTCTGTCAGGCCCACCTTGGATGGTTGCTATTTTGTCCTCTGGATGTGGGATTTGTCTCCACTACCCCTGGCTCAAGTCAATACTCATTGATTCTAAATCTTCTTTGTCTTTCTCATTTTATCCTCCCCTCTTCAAACATCTGTCTTAATCCTCTTGATTTTCACCTTGTAGTCCCTGAAGCCCCAGCCCCACTCAGCCTCTCCTCTGTCCTTCCTGTGCTCTGTCCTTCCCTGGTCTAAAGAGGATGGGCAGCAGGACTTCCCACCCGGCTTTGCCTCTGCACCTGATAAGTTATGTGGGGAAAGAGTGGTGGGAGCTGAAGTAACTTGCTGATGGGCTCTGGAGGTACTACAGATGACTCTGTGGCTTTGGCAGCCACGGAGTTAGCTCAGTGTTGGCTCTTCATGAGGAGTGTTTCTCAGCTGGTGCCACTTTTATAAATGACCTTGCACATTTGCTCTTTGTAGTATTTCTTCACATTGGGATGTGGTGTCTTTTGCACACAATACCTGGTTCTGAGTCTTGCTGCCTTATCAGGTTTGTGTACAGAGGGTGGGAAAAAGCAGCAGAGTCAGCAGAACTAAGACAGAGCAAGCAGGGTGTGACCAATGAGGTCCTCATGGAAATTGCTGCAGCTTAGTTCTGCTTTCTATGACTCAAAGTGTAACAATAGTGTGCCGAAAAATTCATTTTTGTGCCCAGAAATCTAGCTGAAGCCTATTTCTCTTCATGTCTGGGTGATGCTGTGCACCTGCCAGCTGCATCACTCTGGGTTGTCTTTGCAGACCAGTGCTCGCCTGTCGTGACACCTTGGTGCCTTTGGCTTCCATCCCCTTTTCTAGAATTGCATTTGGCCTTGCCTTGGCCCTTTGCCCAGACTGAATTTGCCTCTTGGTTTTCACTTCTTTCCCATATCGGTTTTCTCTCCTGTTCTGTCTTCCTGCTTATCCTCTGGGGTCTGGCTCTGTAAACCCTTCTGCCCAGGTGGACTTCTGTGTGGGTGCGGAACCCCTCACATCCAAGGTCCCTTATGTACGTAAGAGAGAATGAGATATGGGATGTCTTCAGACTCGTTCCCTTTTTGTCATTTCTTTTTCTGTTTTTTATTATTCTTAAACCTGATATTTAGATATTCCTCCTAAAAGTCCTTCTTCTTCATGGCTTATGAGCCAGTTCCTCAGTTTTATTCCTCTGTAAGCTGTTTGGTGTATTTAAAAAAAAAAAACAAAACCAGAAACCCCAACCAAAATCAAACTAAACTAAGTAGATCCTGCAAAGGGCCTCTAATAGACAGCCTGGTTTGCCTGTGGGATTAGACACGCACGGTACACACGTACAACGCTGGTTTGCCCGCATCGTTTGGATAAGGTATCAGAGAGCACAGACTGTCTTTGCATTGAAGCCTGCAGGTCAAGAAGTTGGCCTCCCTTCAGTTCACGGGCCGCGTGGCTGCCAGCCAGTAATCTAAAGCCCTGACGACTATTTCTGGAAAATGCTGGAAACCCACCTCTGACTACAATGCATTTAATTCCTAGTTTCCAGGCATATTCAGTTTCTCTTCTTCCTTATGGGGGAGGCTTTGCTTCTGTAGTTTCCGTAATGTCCCACAACAATGATTCCTTTCTGCTCTTCTTCTCAAGTGGGTATGACAGGAGAGAGAGTCAACCCAGGTCTTTCTGCTGTAGACAAGACGTGAGTCACTGGGTGTCTCTCCACGATGTACAGGGCAGTCCCACTTTAATTACTCTTTACTGTTAAGCATATGCTTAGCCACCTGGATAAAGTAGGATCCTGGTGATTCAGCCAGTGTCACAGAAGCACAAAGCTGAATCCAGACCTTCTGAAGTCCAAATCAACTCCTTCCTCATTAGACCAACCTTCCTTTAGGCATCCCAGCACTTGCAGCGCTGCACCAAACCTATTGCCTTTGAACCTCCCAGGTAGCTAAAGGCCTCCTTGGGGCTGCTGAGTCAGTGTCTGTGTATGATGGAAGTAATGAAGGGGAAACCAGATAATTGCTGATGCAGAAAAAAGCCAGAAATGAAATCAAGTTTCACTGCTGTTGACACAATTGGTGCCCCTGCTCTGGTGCTTTTGGGTTGCAGCTGTCTGGGTTAGGAAGTGAGCTCTGATTCTGCTTACAAGCAGTTTTTGTTGCCCCAGAACGGAGCAGAGAGGGTAACAGTAAGTAAGAATGTCTCTACCTTGAAAACAAACCCAGCTAACACCTCACGCGTTAGCTTGCTTCATCAATAATAAACCAGAGTCCTGCTGCACTGTAGTGAAGTAGGTCCCGCTGAAAGGTTAGTCAGGAAGGACTGTGGGTCCTTTTAGCTCCACAGGGCATTACCCCTTCCATAAGGAAGGAACCTGTTGGATATTTGCAGTAAACTGGCTTGTCCTGACTAAGCTGCTGTACTAACGTGGATTGTTTTGTACTGGAATAGGCCATCAGGGTCCCACCTTGGTTAGGATCCTGCTGCTCTTAGTGTGTTTTAGCCACACATGAGGGTTACATGCATGTCAGAGCATGTAACCCTTGTGTGTACACACATTTATATACACACGCACGTATGTATGTCACTGAGGGATAAGCAGGACAGTAGCTTGACCAAGAACTCCTGGGAAGCCAATACAACCTGCAGCCTCATGGATATGTGTGTGGAGAAGGAGCTTTTCCCTCAAGAGCCATGCCGTTCTTGTCACGTGGCTTGAGGCCACAGGGCATGTCTGTGTTTCCCGACTGGGAATCCTTAGTGGGATTCTTCCTCTCTGCTTCAGGTGAGGATGTTCACATTAACAAACTCAATCTTCAGCGATCTGCTGCCATGTCCCAGCTCACTCCTGCCAGTAAAGTCCTCTGCTACTGCTGGAAATCAAATAGAGCTGGTGTGAACTATTCTTGCAGCAGTTGTCCTGCTCTGCTTATTTTCGCCTTGTACTAGTGTTTGAAATCATTAAAGCTTCTGATGATAGCAGATGTCAAGATACAATTAATCACAGAATGTTAGGGGTTGGAAGGGACCTCGAAAGATCACCTAGTCCAATGCCCCTACCAGAGCAGGATCACCTTTATCAGATCACACACGAACGCATCCAGGTAGGTTCTGAATGTCTCCAGAGCAGGAGACTCCACAGCCTCCCTGGGCAGCCTGTTCCAGCCTCTGTCACCCTCACTGTGAAAAAGTTTCTCCTTGTGTTTACACGGAACGTCCTTTGTTCCAGCTTGCACCTGTTGGCCCTTATCCCATCACTGGACATCACTGAGCAGAGCCTGGCCCCATCCTCCTGACACTCACCCTTGACATCTTTATAAACTTCAATGAGGTCACCCCTCAGTCTCCTCTTCTCCAGCTCCCTCAGCCTTTCCTCAGCAGGGAGCTGTTCCACTCCCTCCATCATCTCTGTGGCTCTGCGCTGGATTCTCTCAAGCAGTTCCCTGTCCTTCTTGAACTGAGGGGCACAGAACTGGACTCAATATTCCAGATGTGGCCTCAGCAGGGCAGAGAAGAGGGGGAGGAGAACCTCTCTTGACCTCCTAACCACCCCCCTTCTAATCCACCCCAGGATGTCACTGGCCTTTCTGGCCACAGGGGCCCATTGCTGGCTCATGGCCATTCTGCTGTCCACCAGGACCCCCAGGTCCCTTTCCCCTACTCTGCTCTCCAACAGGGTGGTCCCCAGCCTATACTGGTACCTGGTGTTGTTCTTTCCCAGATAATTAACGTACAAAGACAAACACTGGCCCCCCAGAAGTGCCACGTGGTTGTGTGGAATGGTAGGTTTGGCAGTGGTGCTGGAGAACAAGGAAGAGCGAAGCATTTGAGATACCAGAGTTGTGTCTGAACTTGGACAAAGCCACGTATCAGTGCTACAGAGACACGCTGAAGTGGTGTGTACGCTCTGGGAGCTGCCAACACTTGTGGTATTCACAAGAAGCATTCATGACTCGACGGATCCAAAATGAATCTGCTTATCTTAGATAGCCATATGGCCGTATGGTGTTCGTTAGAAGAATGATGGTCTTTATTAGTACCAGCTATGATTTCAGAGCAGGAGGAGTGCGTTCTTCGTCTTCTGGAGGTCCTTCTTGCTCCTCAGCAATGAGGCTTTGACTGAGTGGGGGTTAACACGGCGCGAAAGCAAATGTGGGCTAAAGGCGGCGTTTCTTTCCAAAAGCCACGTGAGATCAGAGCATATTCCTCGTGTAACGTCAATCAAGGAAGCCAACCAATGTGTAGATGATTTTACAACAGATGGCTTAACGAGGTGTTTCTAACACCGTTCAGGAGAATTTTAATAGCAGAGCATTAAAATGGGTCTACCTTTATTTTATGAGTTGTGTTGCTGGAGCACTTTCCTGAGACCCTGGCCTCCTCGTTTTGATGCACTGCACAAGTCTCTTATGGAACAGTTTTTATCAGCAGGGACCTTACGCTCTCACAGCAGAAGATGGACAGTGTATGTGTGATAAACAAGGGGTGATATTTCTAGGCTTGCCCAGTCTTGAGGTTCTATGAATAGTAACAAAGGGAACGAGTCAAGTGAAAGCAACTAAAGATTCTCCTGGCGTGGGACGGTCAACTTTTTAATCACATTTGCAAAACAATAAAAATCATCTATAAAAACTTAAAAATAGCAAAGGGCAGACAGCCCTCCCATCTCAACTGCTGCGTAGCTGATTACCAGACTGCCTTTGTGCAACTGCGTTTTTTAAATGTTCCCACATGTTTTTGTTTCCCATAAACGTTTTTGGATATATTTGTTAAAAAAAAACAAACAAAACAACAACAACTGTTTGGAATAAACCAGCAATTCTGAACTGGATTCTCTTCTTAGCTCAGGAGCGGTCCTAGACATGATCCTGACACCTAAGCAGAGCCACTTTAATGTAAAGCAGAAAGAAAGTCCAAGCTGGGCCCGGTCCTGTGTTTCAGGAGAAGATTGAATTTCTTTATTCCAGGGAAGGTTGAAAATTCTGCAAGAACAGGCCAGCTCTGAAGCGTTCAGAGAAATCATGAAAATCTCAGAGTGGTTGTAAAAAACGTTCCCCTCGCCATTCAAGCAGCTGCACTTGTTTTCACCGCTTGTCGTCCAGCTCTTTAGTGAAGAGCTACTTTGGAAAATGTAATCCCTTGGAGTTGTTTGCTCAGTTCCCTTTGTCTTAATTGACAGGCTTAGGCAGTTGAAAGGCGAGGGTAGGAGGGTATTGATCTTAGCACACTTATGGGCATCTCCTCCCGTAATTCATGTCGTTAAAATGTCTCTGACTTATGACTTTATTTATTTATTTATGGTTTTAGGCTTGTTTCTGCTCAAGCACAAATCTGGTGAGACAAGTCTGCTGTTTTTTCTGGGTTTTTGGGTTTGTTTGTTTGTTTGTGTCATTCCCCCCCCCCCCAAGCAGATTGTTTGCAAACTTTGGAGCCCAAAAGGTTCAGCTGTTCTAAAAATAACATAGGATGCAAGAACTGGTTTGGGAAGGTCTCTCTCTGCCCGAGTCCAGAGGCATCTCTTGAAATGCTGCCATTAGAGAAGAAGTTTGGCTTGTAAACAGCTGGCTTAATTTCTAGAGGTGCTGAACATTGACCTGCAGTGCTCACTGGTAGGTCCTGAGCACATGAAACTTGGAAATGAGTCAAATGTTTGTGGCTGGGATTTTATCAGGAACAAGTTTGGGCAAATCCACGATTACTGGCTTGAAACAAGAGAGCAAACAATTGCCCCTTGGCTACTGACCTCTGCAAGCAGAACTGGGTACCTGGACTCCAGGAGATCTGCCAGCTCCTGGGCTTCTCGCTACCACTGACAAAGCAAATCTTCTGCCGCAGTCAAGGTCTGTCCATCCATGAATCGTCCCTTTGTCCGGCCATTCTCTGCAGGGTGGCATCCCCAGTGACCCGGTGCTCAGCTTCCGCAGGAGGCCGATGGTCTTGCTGTCCAGGTGCAGATTCCCAGAAGGTTTCTCCCGGAAGTCGGAGAGGAAAAAGCCTGGCAGCAGAACCTTGACTAGGACTGGGACCGGATCACAGGCAGGAACCACACCAATCCCCCCTCTCGCCCACGCGAGATGTGATGCAGGGGGAGGCGTGTCCTGCGCTGTGCATAGACATAATGTTCTCTGGTTTTGATGTGCTGGATATTTAAAACACCCAATGTTCTATCTACCGCTGAATTAAGCAGTGTTTGCTTTTCAAACCTTCCACATTTGTATTTTTAGCTCCGTTTTGGCATTCGCTTTTTGGGTTGGAATATATAACACACTCGGTTGTTTAGCGTGCCTGGACCGATTTCAGCCTATGTGTAACTCCACGGGCTTGAGCAGAAGCTCCATTCAAGGTGAATGACTCTCTATGGGGCTAAGGAAATACGGCTTCTGTAGAAACGCATTTCAGCTCCCTCAGTAAATGCTACACTATTTCCATCCGTGGTTATTCCTCTGTGGTTTGGGTTATGTATTTACATTTTACGGAATAAATACTACAGCTTTCCCCATGACTAACACTTCTTAGTAACCAATAAGCTACTCAAATACACTATGGCCTCCTACAAGAGCCTAAACCACACTGCTCTCCACCGGCTCTCTGTCCCCAGCTGGCCACCTCCTTGCACATGGTTAACCAGCGACGTTTTGGGTCCCTGTTTAACGGGACGGTTTACGAGAGCAGGCACCGAATGCCGTGGGACCGAATTCCTCAGTGACAAACATTTCAAACGCGGCCGCCCTCTGATCCTAACAAAATGCGGGTGAGGGCTCGAGACAAAGAGCGTAACATCTCGCTGGGAGCGAGTCGCTTTTCCAGATCCCGAGGTCTGTTTTAAGAGCAGCGCTATACAGGCCCTTGCGTAAACTTTGTTTATAGACTGGAGTATTTTCAATGAAAATGTTATTTAACTTTAAAAAGTTGCACAGCAGCTACTCCAAAAATTGTTTTTCCTTGTTAAGAATAACACACAGTGTGATACATTTGAAATGGCGATAGCAATATTTCACAAATTTTGATGGATTCATAGTCCAAATACCTTGCTAACAGATGTTTCTTTTAAACTCAGAGTGGTATAGGAATAACTCAGAGATATTACAGTGTCAGCACTGCCTTTTATCTGTGCGTGTCCTTTCGGTGACATCCCTGTGCTTTTCTAATGCAGGGGTCAGGTCTGAGCTAAAAGGAAAAAAAAAAAAAAAAGAAAAGAAAAAGTGAAATATGAAAAGAAGCCATAGCTGATTGCATGTGAGTTTTGGGGCAGCGCTGTAAGCAAGCCAATGCGTGCTGCTGCCGGCTTGCTGTCCGCTCGGGCACCCTGGCCTGGTGGTTTGTGGGACCGTGCTGGTTTACAGTCATCATTTCTGGGTTTTGGTTGTGGTTAATTGATGAATTTAGGAGTTCCCATGGTCACTCCACGACCACATCTTTTGGTCTCATAAATTAATTAACTTTTCTCTCTGCGGATGACAGTTTGCCCAGCACAAAGGGATACCCCAGCAGGGAAAAGGGACTATATTTTAACTCCCTGATGGAGTGCTCTTTATTTATTATAGGGTAGTTCAGTCATACGCTGCGTCTCCAAAGTATGTGGCATTCATTGCTCTTCATTAGGGACTCTTTCCCAGGATCTGCCTTCGCCACACCTTGTTCACACATCACCCCTGGTGTGTCCAGTTGACGTGTGCTAGTGGCAGGCCAGTCTGTCCCCAGACCCCAGCTGGGAACAGCATCAAGCTTTGGCAAGCCTGGCTCTTAGTCTTAACCCCAGGTTAAGCTGGCCCAGGGCACTGCTGGGGCTGAACTGTGGGGCAGGGACCATCCTTCCTCCAGGAGACCACCCCTGTTTGTACCCCTCTGGGGATGCCAGCTGTTGCCTTACGCAGCCCGTGCTGGCTTGGGAAGGCGCCTGCTTCCCATCCAGGTGGGGGTCTGGGAACCTGGCCTGGTGGGAATCGGGGAGAGAATTACTCTGGCAGCCAGGGAGGGAAGGGGGAGGAGAAGGATGAGACAATCCGGAGGGTGGGTGGGAACCCAGGGAGCAGGCATAATCCACGGGCCTGGCAGTGGGCTCCCAGCTGCCGGGAGCGTGTGGGGGTTTCCAACAGCGCGGCCCCTCGGGGCCCGGTGGGCGGTGGGAGCACGGGAGGAACAGGGTCTCTACCGCCGTCCCTTTCTCAGTGCAGCTGCTTCTCATTCCCGAGCGCTGCCCGGGAGCCCTCCCGCGTCACGCCGCGGTGCTCCCTCCTTCAGCAGCAGCTCCAGAGCCAGGAGAAGCCTCAGGCAGGCGGGTCCCACCTCACGCCGGGCAGAGGGACAACCTGCTGCGTCCCCCCGAGCCAAGCCTCCTCCGGCAGGAGCCAGCGGAGGGACGGATCAGAAGGAAGCAGCTGCTCGCATCCCAAGCGCCTGACCCGGATCCGGGCACAGGGCCAGGAGCAGCCCCGGGGGTTGAAGCCTCGGGGTAGGAGCCGGGTCCTGCTTCCTCCGCCCCAGCTCAACCCCTCTGATCCGCTGTCATTTATCCCCCGCACCCCCGCTACGGATGCCGGGGGAAGAGCAGCAGCTTTTTAGGGCGCTTCTGAGCACGGAGGGTTTCGGTGCTGTGCAGCTCCAAGGAGTTCCCACGCTCCCCTGCTACGGCAGGGAGACAAAACGGAGGCAAAATAACCCTTCCCCGGCTCCCACTTCTGAACAACTCCAGGTACAAACCCCAGCTGAGCTGCAAACCTGCTTCCTGCGCCTACCTCCCGTCTCTGGGCTGAGCACCTCGTGCTGGAACGCCTGGGGGGCTTATCCTTGTGTTAGGAAACTAAACCCCCCCTGGA
This sequence comes from Chloroceryle amazona, assembly GCA_027560015.1. Classification (NCBI taxonomy): domain Eukaryota; kingdom Metazoa; phylum Chordata; class Aves; order Coraciiformes; family Cerylidae; genus Chloroceryle; species Chloroceryle amazona. Next base: position 2,958 of record JANHFX010026665.1, on the reverse strand, counting down.
CGCGCAGCAAAGGGCTCCTTCTGCAGAAAGCGGCGAGATCAGCGACCCCTCCCGAGAGCAGCTGAGCTGCCAACCTCGTCCAGAGCCGCCCCCAGACCCTTCCCCGGGGCCGGCTCGGTACTCACCGCTCGGGCGGTATCTGCTGACGTGGCCGGTGTCCATGGCAAACGCTCCCCGCTAGCGGGATGGCCTGCAAGGCGTGAGACACGGAGTGGGGACACAGGGAAAGCGTTAAAAACGGCTGCCTTTTGATTTTATTCTCTTTTTTTTTTTTTTTTTAGCAAGGATACTAAACAGTTGCTCCCCCTCCATCGCTCCCAGACTCGGCTCCTCTTCCAGGCACCAAACCTGCACTGAAGCATCTCAGCCACTAACAAAGGAGCTGAAGAAGGGACTGGAAAGCCCCTTGCTCTTTTTCCAACCTCTTTTCCAGCACAGATATTGCCTTTGCCAGCTTTGCTGAGCCTCGAGGAGAGGCTGCTCTGCCCCTGCGGCTTGGCCGTGGCCAGCGGCCAGAGGAGCAGCCCCGCTGCGGGGTCGTTGCAGGGTTTAGGTGATGCCGTTCCCCAGGAATCGATTCCCGCAGCAGGGAAGCCTGATTGTTTTCCTCCCCAAGGGGTGTTCCCTTGGTGAGTCCTACTCGAGATCCATCCTAAGGAGGCTGCTCATCCAGCGAAAGCATCGTGAGATGCCGAAGGGGATTTACCCGAGCCCAGTATTTCCTGCTACCCAAGGGGGGCTTGGGATTCCCCCAAATATCCAGCAAGCAAATCCAATGGGAATGGGGCCAGCGCTCCCCTTGCTGCTTGATGTCTGTTCTGGGAGATGCCAATCCACAGGCCACTGAGACCCCCTGGGCTGCAGTCCCCAAGCCCAGGGACACATCTTCAGCACCACACTTAAAATCTGCCTGAGCCCCTCCAAACCCTCTGCAAAACTCATGTGCCCCGAAGCCAGCTTGTCACAGGAGGAAGAGCTGGATTTGCCTCCATCTTCCAGCTCCCCACAGATGCTCACGGCTGCAGGCACTGTGGGAATGATCAAACCCCACCCAAAACATCCATGTTTGGATTTTAACAGGCAGGAGTGGAAACTGCAGCGGGTTACAGGGTGAAACATCAGCCGTGTTGGCCCGAGGTGGCTGGAGGTCCCCCTCTGAAGGGCCATGCTGTCCACCCTTGGGGTGACAGCAGCAGGAGGGTTTTTTTCCTAACCGAGTCCCTAACCCAAAACAACAGTGAGGCTGGGACAGGGCTGGGAGGCACCGACCTCGTCCCGCACCCTCTTTCCTCAGGCACAAGCCTGCGTGAAATGGACAAACTCTCAGTGAGCTCTTGTCTGAGAACATGCTGAACTCGTGTCCCGTACAGACCAAGCTCAGATCGAGGGACTTTGCTGTTTAAGGTTTTGCACATTAACGCCGTAACAGTGCACCATGATGAAGATTTACACCAAACAGCCTGGATTTATGTCCTAAAAAACTCCCGTGCCTCAGTAGGAGGCTCCATTTCTTTCAGTGTTTCATATGAAAAAAAAGCCACCAGGAAAATACAGAAGTTTTCAGAAGAACTTTCTCTGCAGAAGGACAAACATCCCTTTTAAAAAGCCTCCATTTCTCTACGATTTCTGTTGGAAATAGAAAAAAATTTCCAATGTTCTTTTTCTTTCCCCCAAAATGCCCTTTGCTAATGAGCTCTAAGCACAACTCCAGCAGATTTCCAAAGCATCGCCCAGGAAGACACCGACCGCCTGCAGTGTTCAGCACAGGAATTAAATTAGGTGGTATTTTCCTATCAGCAAAACTGTAACAGCCTTTCCCGAGTGAGCCAATGAAGGTGCTTGGGGAAGGGATTCATTGCATTTTATGTTAACTAAGCTCTTCTCTATGAGTTTTTCACTGAGAAGCTGCCGTTCCCCTGACCTGCCTTTCAAATCCCTTCCTGGGATTAGGAGGGGACAGGCATCACCCTCCCACTGCTGGTGGCACAGGGTGGCTGGTTTTTCTCCCTGGGAGACCTCGAGGCTTGGCAGAGCCACAGCTCAGGGGGTGCAGAGGGACAGGGCAGCCTCATTTTCCTTGTGAGCTGCTGCAGAGCTCGAGATACCTTCTCCTGTTTGGCGGGATGATAAAATGGCTCGACGTGGGGCAGAAATAGCAGCGAAGCCACATGTCCCCTCTGGAATAGGGGGTCCTCAGAGGGGTTGGCACCTTGCTGCCATTTTGGCATCATGGCCATCCCTGGCCTGAGGCAGCTCACACAGAAACCCCCGATGCTGGTCCCAGAGCACCTGGTCCAAGCAGACACCCCCCGGAGCGTGCTGCAACCTGGAAATGTCACCGTCCAAGTTACAAAGCTCAGCAGCCATCTCCGTGTCCATCCTTTCCTTCCCACCCCAACCCAGACACCAACGCCTGACTTCGCCGGGCACCTGAGGCTGGGCCAAACTCTCCCCACTGGTGAGCTGGGCCCTCCAGCAGCACCCCTGCTCATCCAGCACCAACCCTGCTGCTTGTACGCGGCCATCCCGGGCTGAGTGAGGCTCTTGCCACCCTTTTTCATCCCTCTCCTGACAGGGGAAAAGCCCCACCTGGCCTCCATCCACGGGACAGGAAAGTAGGCTCAAGTTTGCTGCTGGCACGTTCGTCAAAAGAAACCCATCCCAAACTTGACAAAACCCCCAAGATTTAGGCTCTGCTCCTCATTTGTACTCGACTCCAAACTCGTTCGCCTCTTGCCCTCCCCATCCCGCCCCTGGAGCCGCAGGAGCTGAAGCAGCCACCTCCCCGGCAGGCCCACACCTCGGGCAACACGCAGCGTCCCGATCCCACCTGCTTTACACCCAAAGACGACGACCCTGCCCCATCCCGCACGTCCCGTGGCCACGCAGCTCCCTCCGCACAGCAAACGCCGCCTTCGCAGCCGGCAGCAGCCTGGACCCTTCCCAGCGCCCGTTGCC